>QAOC01041642.1:0-162685 GCA_003255005.1 Begonia fuchsioides | reverse complement strand
TTTCTTCGATTTGGCTGTAAAATAATTTATTTATGCTATATGATGAACATTTGGATGGATAGACCCGGGGTAAATTGGTAAATGCTTCCGCAAGTTAAAGTTTTAAATAGCCTTTGGGTCGGGTTTCCGAGTCTGCCGAGGTGGACTTGGTCATCCGACCTGGCGTTTCTGTCAGGCCCCTCTCCGGGTCGTGACAGATATGATCAAAGAGGTTCCACTTTTTATCAACGTAACTCAAAACTGCATAAGGCTCGCGAATTTCTTCAACTACAACTCTTCAACCCGCCATAGATTTCAGAAGTATCACGGCCATGGCAGTCTGATCCGAGCTCCAAACAACACACACAATCTCAACTTCTTGTCTGTAACCAACATGTTAACAGACATTCTAAACTCAGCTCGAGCTCTGCAGCTGGTTGCGTCATCAATGGCGGGAGAGGAGGAAGATGAAGTCTTGGAATCAGTAAAAAGCGCTGGATTTTGGAACGAAGTTGAGGCAGTTAGTACGATGATAAAGCTTATAAAAGAAATGGCGGAGGAGATAGAGCGAGGAAGACCATTAGTAGGACAATGCCTGTTTCTTTGGGAAGAACTCAGAAGAAAAGTGAGAGAATGGAAGTATAAATTCAATATCAACGATGTAAAAATGGAGAAAATGATCGAAAAAAGGTTCAGAAAAAGCTACCACCCGGCCTGGGCTGCAGCCATGATTCTCGATCCTCTATATCTGGTGAAAGATTCAAACGGGAAATACATTCCGCCATTGTTGACAGAAGAGCAAGATCAGGACGTGAACGAGCTTATAACTCGGCTAGTAAGTGAAAACGAAGCTCGTTCTGCTCTAATGGAGCTTCTGCGATGGCGAACAGAAGGGCTGGACCCAGTCTACGCAAAAGCTGTGCAGATGAAAATGGCCAATCCTCAGAGCAGAAGATTTGTTTGGGAAACTCATTTGAGTGAGTTGAAAGTGTTGGGGAAAGTTGCAGTGAGATTGATTTTTCTTCATGCTTCTTGTCGTGGGTTTGAATGTGATAGCTCGTTGCTGAAATGGGTTTGGGAGAATGGGAAGTCGAGATCCGCCATTGATGGGGCTCAGAAGCTTTTGTTCATTGCAGCTCATTCTCAGGGTGAGAGGAGGGTTTTGAATTGTGATGAAGAAAATGGCGAAGATGATGATGCCATAGATCTGTAAATATCACGTGATATCGTATCATTTCTTCTCCAAGTTGAAGATCACTAGTTCTATCATCTAGATTAAGCCGTAATTAGTCAAACCAATCATCAAATTTTGATGCCATTGCAGGGATTAAGCTCTAAATATGAACAATTTCCATGCCAGCAACAAGCCTAAAGATTGGCTGCTTCTAGAAGAAAAAGAATCCATCAGCTAAAAACCAGCCATCAAAGGTTAGAAAAGGCAAAAAATCATAACTTTGACTAATTATATTTCCAGACTAAATCCAACGGCCAAAACCATTTTCACTGCAAGACCTAAAAAGGGCTCATCTTCGTTTCTGATTACTGATGAAAAAAATGAAGCTTTTTTAAGAGAGAGAAGTCGGCTGAGAGTTGGTGTTTTTATCGTAGTACCTGCACAGGACCTTGCACTTGACCACATTTCCAGAAACGTAAAACCCTGGGAGACCATGGCTCGAACCACCGATGGAGCCAAATTCTTGGCTCGGTCCCCTCCCATGTCCTCCATGTAAATCGGGTCAAACCGAGCATCTTTATCCACTCTGAAAATGGGTAGGCTTGGGTGAACCGACCAAACACCTTTAGATGCAACAAAAAAGGCCTGCAACAATGGCTCCGACCAAGCTCGGTTCCACCCAAACATGGCAATCTCGCTTATTTTCTTGTCTCAGAACCGACTGATTCCTCCCAAGTCAACGCTTGAAGAACCGTAGAAGATGCGAAATTCGCCTCCCCACGATCATCCGGGTTCACACCGGGTTTGCTGCTGTTTTCTGAAACCCGACCGACTCGAAATTCTCGTAGAAATTTCTGAGAGAGAGAAAGTTTGACATCGTAAGGTAGGTGAAGAGCTGAAATTCTCTGGTAAACTTTTATGCCCATATGGCGAAGTTCAGTGAAATAAGCCGGATGAACCGAGCTATTTGAAAGAGTCAAATCGAAACGAACCAAGTCCGAACAATTTCAGCTCAAATCGACTCACGAGATGTAGTAAATTAAAACAAGCCGAACTGATCCGGGTCGATTAACTCCAAAAGTCGAGGGTTCGAATTTGTGCTCCTCAATTTAAAGTAAGCCCACTTGAAATTATTGAAAAGCCCAATCAATGTTTAGTTTGGAACATCACCAATAGGAACATGACACGCAAGACTTCATATTTCACATCTAGAATCTTCTTTCTTCGCTTTTCCTCTTCCGTCCCACCCTTGTTCGATCGATAAAAAGTCGGTGAATTTTCTTCTCGTTTTTCGCTCATGGTATGATTTACGAGCGATTTCGGGTTTGGTGTTTCCCAGTCGAAATTCAAGCTTCGATTTCTCTCGCCGGTTAGATTTTCAGATCGTCGAAGGTACTAATATTCCCTCTTTCTCCTTAATTGTTGGTTTTAATTTACTGTTACTTTGTATTGGGGATACATTCATGGTTCGTGATCGGTAGTTTTATGGCTTGTCTTCAAGTTTCGATCTATTTTCTTTTGTTTTAGCAACTTTCCCTTTCGATTCTTGCCTTTTGGGCTAAGAATTTAGTTTTCGATCGTTGAGTTTTGTTGCTCTCGATTTCACGGTGTTCTACCGGAGCTCTTCCTTAACTTCAACATATTTAGTCTGTTATTGAATTTATGCTAGTGAGAGCTAAGTTGATTTCTCTATCAGTAGAAATCGATCATCGACACTAATCTATGTGGTTAGTTAACCATAGGAATTTACCTATTTCATTCTAAGATATTGAACAATTTTTTTCAATTTGGAGGAAAGGTTTATCTGTAATTCACAGCTCCAGGAAAATTTCAGGTTTTCTGAATTTCAAGTCAGGCCTGATGTATTCAGTTCTACCTAGGTTTTTATTTTAAATTAGTTTAATTTTTTTAACATAGTATGCATGATGTTAGTGGTCACGAAGCTGCCAAAGATACTTTTATCTAAGTGTATGATTTTTAAAGCTGTGATCAATTGATGAAATTGAGAAACCTTGATCGGTTTTGTGTTTGTGAGTTATTTATCAAGCTCTTTGTTTTTAATGCTTTATGCAGAATTCAGATGTAATTTTGTCTTACATCTTTTCTTTCTACTCTCTTAGTTAGCGTCACAGGCTAAGAAAATGCAACCTAGAGGTAATGGTGGAAGAAAACCATTTTCGGACTTCAACCCTTTTGGTGGTTTCGGCGGATTTGGAGGATTTAGTGGTCAACAAAGCTTACTGTCAAATTTCTTAGGAGGAAAGGATCCGTTTGATGATCCTTTCTTCACTCAACCGTTTGGAGGCATGTTTGAGTCGAGCGTTTTTGGTTCCTTTGGAAATCCTTTTGTACAACCTTTTGGACAAACTTCTGGATTCCTTGAGCATCAAGCTCCAATAGCTCGGAGATCGACAGGGCCAATAATCGAGGAATTGAACTCTGATGAAGAAAAAGAAGAAGAGAAGAGCAAAAATCCCAGAAAACATGGAAGGCCAAGTGACAAACCTTTGGTTGAGGATCCAGAAGAAGATGTTCAAGGTAATGGTTAGCTGTTACGGATTTTTATTAAATAAATATTTCCAATCTTTATTTTTCTCATCATCTATCTAATTATGCATATTTTGTTTTTATTGCAGTCAAGAAGCACAAATATTTGCGATATGGAAATGATTATATCAACCAGAATGCTATGCAATCCCAAACCCAAGCTAGTAGTTTTACTTTTCAAAGCTCTACTGTAACTTATGGTGGTCCTAATGGTGCATGTTACACTTCATCAACTACAAAAAGTAGAGGAAGCGATGGAGTAAGTGTTCGACGGTTTATAAGAAGTTGGATTATATTTTCTTTACCAATTTGAAATGTTATAAGAAATAGATTTTGCTAACCCTCTTATGTTTCTTACTTGTATTTGTTGAAATAGGTGACATTTGAAGAAAGCAAGGAAGCTGACTCTACCACCCGGCAAGCAACTCATCGGATTTCTAGGGGGCTCCTTAATAAGGTTTTTCCCTTTGCTTCTAATCTATTGCCTGCATCCTCTATGATTTCATAGTCTGTTGGATTTGATTTTTGGGCTACTTTGTTGTAGGGTCATTCTGTAACAAGAAAGCTTCATACAGATGGTAAGGTGGACTCTATGCAGACCTTGCATAATTTGAATGAAGGTGCTTTCTTATATTCTCTTTTTTTATTTATTAAAAATTTGACTCTTGTACATTCGATGTAAATCCATTTGCAGATAGATATGGTATTTTTTATAAAGTCATTTGAAAATTTTAAAATACAGACGAGCTCACTGGATTTGAGGATGCATGGAAAGTAAATGCCCGAAGACATTTGCCTGTGTGGAGGGGGAATGCTAGTGGCAGGACTCTGAATGGTTGGAATGAACAAGGTGGTCTGGCTCTACCTGCACCTCAGCAACCTGAGAGCACTGGGAGGCTATTCATCGACAATATCGATAGACCAAAAGGATCTTCAAGTTTGAAGAAAACCCGTGGGAGAAACTGAGGAAGGTTAGAAATGGACTTGCTGTCTTCTTCTTTCTTGCATACGAAAGAGCCATTATTGAAAAATTAGTTTCGAACTTTTGTCGGAATCTCTTAGGTTTCTTCAATGTGGTGTCTTAGAAGTTCTATTCTACCCTTGTGTGGACGTCATTTGCTTTGCAATTTGGCTTAAACAGAATCATGTTACTGATCAAGAATCAATTCGGATCTGTTCATATGAATTTCTTTTGTTGTTCAATGATATGTTAACTGTTATTGAGTTTTTGATCCATAATCGATCTTTACAGTGTTTAAACGATTTAGATTTGTCACATTTTCGATATTTAGATATCGATGCGAACAAGATCCTGTGTAAGAAATCGGAAATTGTCTTGATTTTTGTGCAAATTCACCAATTGTCTAACTATTTTTC
The DNA here is from genome assembly GCA_003255005.1 of Begonia fuchsioides. NCBI lineage: Eukaryota > Viridiplantae > Streptophyta > Magnoliopsida > Cucurbitales > Begoniaceae > Begonia > Begonia fuchsioides. The sequence continues at coordinate 157,608 of QAOC01041642.1, read as the reverse complement.
AGAAGAAAAAAAACCCAGAAGAGAGACAGGGATTGAGAAAACCAGTCAAGAACGTTCAATAAAGCTACATTTGAAAAATATATGCAAATTTTAGGTGACATAAGAGAGTCAACTTGGAATTTACACCCAACGGAAAGTTAATCTCTACTTTGCTCATCAATCTAAAATTCATCTCTGATCGGAATTTGCTCCTTCAAGCCCGGGATCGTCGATTTTGCCAACTCAGCAATACAGCCGGATCGTCATCAAGAGCTACCCAACTCGACAATTACATCCTCCATTGTCGGCCGGAGTGCTGGGAGCTCATTGGTGCATAAAACTGCAACTTTCGCTAATTTAGCAGCTTCGAACTCGGAGTATTGTCCTTTCAAATTTCTATCGATAAAATCTTCAAATCGGCACATTTCAGCTCCGGTTCGTATTGCATTGGAGAGTAAACTCGTCCCGGAGAGAATTTGAAGAATTATGACCCCAAAAGCATATATGTCGCTCTTCTCCGTAAATCGTCCGGTTGTGATATATTCGGGAGCCAAATATCCCATGGCTGCACTTACTTTCAACGCCGAAAAAACCATGTCATCGGCAAGAAGCCTTGGAAGGCCTGAGTCTGAAATCATCGACCGAAACTGATCGTCGATTAGAATTTTCTCCACCGATATGTTCTGATGAACCATTGCAGGCTTGCTTCCTTCACTACTATGCAAATATGCAAGACCTGATAAAAAAGAATATAACTATTATTCGATTGAATTGTCATAAATTTGCCATAATGCGAATGCGTCGTAAAATGGAAAACTAACCTTTAGCAATACCCGAAATGATGGAAACTCTTTTGTACCAGTCGAGACCAAAGTTGCTTCCATTCTCTACGTCAAGAAACCGAGATAAGTTGCCCTTCGAGGCATAATCGTAGATGAGAAAGAACTCTCCCCGATCTTTCGAGCTACAAAAACCGCGCAATCTAACGAGGTTTTCGTGTTGGAGAGAAATTAAGAGATTCAACCCTTTCAGAAACTCGGATTCTTCCGACTTACAGCTAGTCAAGTTAAGGCTTCTAATAGCTACATGTGAGCCATCTCTTAGAACTCCTCTGTAAACAGCTGAGAAACTACTTTTTCGTAACAAATTAACGTCGGAGAAGTGACATGTGGCGGATTCGACCTCTTCGATGTTGAATCTGAAGTTACTTAGATGTTCGTGTGAGAATCCGATGATGTTTCGGTCACCATCTAACGGGTCCCATCCACTCGAGTATTCGAGTCTTACAAGAGGGGAAGCGCTTTTGGAGATCAATTCCTTAGCCTGATCAGTGCTGATCCGGCCCTCGGATGCACTGTATGCACTCCCGATCTTCTGTTTCCTCCGACGATACACGAAAAAAGTCAAAACTAAAACCCCAACCAAAACAATCGAGATTGAAACAACGGCTGCAAGTACTGCATTTCGAGGGAATTTTTTAGATTTCGGGCAGCCGGTTTGGACGCAAGACGGATGAACATTGGCCGATTCGGGAATCTCTGTACTAGGCACAGAATTCGTCTCCTGGGAAACGGGTCCGAATTGGCTCGATTTTGAATCATCTCTGTCGAAAGCAGTACAAATTCTCACAGAAGAAAACCCGACTCCACATAAACCTCGGTTGTTCCCTCCTTGAAATCCTTCATTCAATCTCCTCAAAGCTTCATTTCAATAAGATAAACAAATTACTATGAGCAAGAATTGATTTCTCAGCCATGACTAAGACTATGAAGATTAGCAAGTCTTACAAGGCGGGACGATGCCCGAGAGCGAGTTGTTTTGGAGATCTACAACTTCGAGCCTCGGAATGCTTCCTAATGTCACAGGAATTGTGCCCGAGAAAGCATTGAAGCTCAAATCGAGCCTTTCGAGCTCTTCCAAGTTCCCTAAACTTGCCGGGATTTCGCCCGTTAACTTGTTACGTTGAGCTGCAAGAACATTTAGCTTTTTCAAAGATCCCATCTCTGATGGCAAATTGCCTGTCAATCCATTACAGCATAACTGAAACACTACAAACAGAACAAAGCAGATAAATACGAATCATGAGATCTAATCCATGGAAGTTCTTCAATTACGGAGAAATTTCACTAACCTTGAAGATTGGTCATATTTCCGATTTCATAAGGTATGGTGCCAGTGAAGTTATTTACATCAAGATAAAGATCAGTAAGCTCATTGAGCCTCGTAATCTCTCTCGGAATCTCGCCGGAGAGAGAATTGTAGTGCAGGTAAAGGCCAGTCAGACATTTAAGCTCGGCCAACGCCGGCGATAACTTACCGGAGAGACCCTTCCCTTGCAAAGAAATGTTAGTCACTTTCCGATAACCATTACAGGCCACACCCTCGAACGAGCCACCACAATGATCGCCGTCGCTGGTCCATGAATATAGTAACTTCCCTTCTGGGTCTAAAGCAGCCTTGACCTCCATTAGAGCTCTGAGCTCCGCATTTCCACAAGCAGGTTGTGAACTTAAAAACGCAAGAGAAAGAAACATGGGGATAATCAAGAGATTGAAACCCATTATTGCTTCGATTCAAAATCTCTCTTCCCCTCACAGCCAACAGAAAAGAAAAACAAAACAAAACCTCTATCAACCACTGTGTTTTCTTCTTCAAAATCTTCAAACTTTGAATGGAAATGAAACCCAGAACTTCAATCTGAAACTCTTCAGTGTTCTTGCGGAGGAAGAACAAAAAGAAAAGCTCTTTTTTTTATCAAAAATTGAAGTAGGATCGCTTTCCACACTCGTCCAACTACGCTGACATTTTCACATTCAGATTTGGGTTTTCGATTTACTAAACGAAGTTCTTTTTTAAACAACAGCTGGCAACTTTTGCTGTTGTCTGCGACTTTTGATGACCGCTTTTCAGCCGTTGATCATTTGATTCAAATCAAATGATCGTGGATTCTGAGATATCATTAATTAATTAATTAATTAACAATTAGGACATTGGTTTACGTAAATAAAGTATGATCCCATCCTAGATCTTGGACAACCTTTTAAAAGATGCTTTTCTCTAAAGGGCTAACCAATTATTACCTCTTTTCGGGCTTATTATATTATATAAATAGATATTTATATAATATTTGTAGTATAAAATATAAATTAAGTATTTTTTAAAATTATTTTGTATTTAATTTAAGAAAATATAGGTGTAGTGTAGTGAAGACATTCTTGAGTAGTTGGGAGCCTAACTTTGAAGAAAACCATGACCTTTCACATCTTGTTGACTATTTTTTTCTTGAAATAAATGTATATTTAATATTTACGTTTGAAAATGGAGTTCAAAACTCAATATTTTAAATAAAATTAAATTTGTGTGTACAGAAGTTCCTTCTAGACGATCATTTGATTACGAATTTTAACGATGAACAATTAATTTTTTAAATAATAAAATTATTTATTCAAATCTTGTAATTTCGGATATTTTAAATTTAAATGTAACTCCCTCGTTAAAAAAAGGGGGAATATTTAATTATTAGTGGGCATAATTAATAGTCACAAAGGCAAGTGCACGTATTTCAAGTTCGTTTGAAATTTGAACTTTGCTTGCTTACATTGGATTCCTTCTTTTGGGTTATTTATGTTATTAATTATTAAATATTACTTGATTTTTTATTAATTTATTTTCATTCGCTTATGCTAATTTGAAGAGTTTTTTTTTTTTTTATTATTAGATTACTTTTATTGAATTATTTTTTAATAGTTTTCGAATTACCAATTTTATAAAATTTTATTTTTATTTACCATTAAAATATTTATTCATTTCCTATTATTGCTAAAGAAACCTCGTAAATGTAAACAAATATTTGAATGGAAAAACCTTTTTTTAAAAAAAAACTAAAAATAACCTTTTTTATTGGGCCTGGCCCAAAGGTATATCAGCCCACGTTCTTAAACGACGTCATATCATCGGTGACTTCAAACGGCGTCGTACGACGGAAAGCCAGAGCCAAGCGTTTCTACTCCGCCTCGAAGTGGAGCTCGATTCCGCTCCTTCATGTTCTTGTTTGGCGAGAGAGAGAGGGTTGAATTCTGGAGAGAGAAACGAACAGCATTTCGAAATCAAAGGAAATAATGGGTAAGGATCTGAACGATGAACAAGTTTCTTCAATGAAAGAAGCTTTCACGCTCTTTGACACCGACGGCGACGGCCGTATTGCCCCGTCGGAGCTCGGAATTCTAATGCGCTCTCTCGGAGGAAATCCGACTCTAGCCCAGCTCAAATCTATTGTCTCCGACGAGAAGTTGACCACGTCCTTCGATTTTCCTTGTTTTTTGGACCTTATGGACAAGCACATGAAGCACGAGCCTTTCGATCGCCAGCTTCGCGACGCCTTCAAGGTCCTCGATAAGGACTCTAATGGATTCGTCTTGGCGTCGGAGCTCAGACATATTTTGACGAATATTGGGGAAAAGTTGGAGCCGTCCGAGTTTGATGAGTGGATTAGAGATGTGGATGTTGGGTCTGATGGAAAGATGAGATATGACGATTTCATTGCCAGAATGGTCGCAAAGTGAGGATGGACATTGCGAGAACTCAATCGGTTTGCTCGTTTAATCTTTGTTCTTTTGACCTTTTCAATTTCCAGTTTGGTAAAATTGAGATTTTCCCTGTGACTATTTTGTGATATAATGTGGCAAATTTAATAGAACTTTTCTCTACAATTGTGGTTCTCCATTGTTGCATCTGGTGCTTCTTATCCATCCAATCTGGGATATGGTAGCTCTGTCAAATTATATAAAATTTCAGCTTCTGCGATTACGTTTATCAGCCTCCTGAAAACTGATTATTGATTTATGATGTGTTTCACTTGGAATCCTTGATCTGGGGTCCTTGTTGCCTTATCAATGAGCATGTATATTGGAGCTTGTAGAGAGAATCTGGTAGACTGGCTAGGCTTCTGGTGGAATAAAGCTGGCATATTTCATCGATTCATCATTTCTTCAATTCCTTTGGTTTATTTTGCTGATTTTAAGTTCTTAACTCACCCGATAGAGGCCTGATTGCCAAAAGATTGAGTATGCGATTCCATAAAAGATTTGACTTGATAGTTTCTTATTTCAGCCTTCTATTTCTCAGGCCCTTGCAGTGAATCGCCACTTTGATAGTATGAAACTTCATATTATTCGGGGCTTAGAACAGCCTATGACCGAATTTCATGGCCAAAACGGGTCAGGTATTGTTCATCAGAGGATCGAATTTCATGCCATAAGCTGCAGAAATTACGAGTTTTAAATCGCAACTGGCCATATCTAGCTGATGAAATGCTTCATTTCGACTTTGGATATCGCTGTATCGATTGAGTAGTTTTACGCAATCGAATCTTTACCAAATTCGAATATAAAACATCTTCATCACTCGCCTCTGTGTATCATAGTTTTTTGCATTTGTATTCTTTCATGAATTTTACCGGATTTAGCGATTGATGTTGTGTTCAATTTCTTCTTAACAAGGTGAGATTGTGCGACAATTATCTAATCGTTGAACCGTGATTGTTTAAATTCAAAATTCAGTTTAATTGTAAGGTTGGATTCAAATTTAGATGATTCAAACTGAAAAAAAAAAACCAAAATCTTGTTTGCTTGAAACAATATGAAACTATAAATTAACTCAGTGATTTACAACTAGAACTCGGACAGTAATTTCTGCAGAAAAATAAACGTTTCCGAGAAGCAAAATATATTCAGAAAATATATTTATTTGACGAAATATAAAACAAATAAAGGGTGAGAGAAAAAGAGCGGCGTTGCGACGACGACTGTAGAGGAAAAAGGTTAGATTTTTCTGGTTTTCGACGAGAAAGAGCGGCTGAAACCTGAAGCTGGGTTAAGACGGAGATGGAGAGAAATGGGGACGACAAGAACAGTAAGAACCCTAATCATGGAAGAAAGAAATTACTCTACTTTTCAGTGGTAGCTTCGTTTCTCTGCAATTTTCCTCTCTTCATAGATGTCTAGTGAGAAGATTCCTCCAATCGCCACATTCTTTTCTGTTCTACCGAATTTGAATCTCTCGTTACTCCTATTTTTCGGTATCTTTTGTTGTTTATAAGCAATCTACTGGATTTTGAGCTTCAAATTAGACCATTTCTGTGTTTTACCGATCTCAAACTGACAGAATTTGTGTTTTTTGAGCGTGAATCAGTTGATGAATTAGTAGCTTCCGATTTTTCTACTAGCTTTTGCCTTCTCTGCATTTCTTCAATTACTGGTCATGGCTGGTTTCATCAATCTGAACCGAAAAATGCGCTTCGAACGATTGAAATTCCTGAGCCCATTTCTTCATACGATTGCTCACATCCATTACCTATCAAAAACAACTTCAAATCCCTCGAATCCATCATTTTCTTTTCCTCCAAAAATGCTCCAGAACAACGTAGCAATCTTCTGGGATTTAGACAACAAACCTCCAAACTCTATCCGGCCATACGAAGCCGCCTTGAGGCTAAAAACAGCTGTTTCCTCTTTCGGGGCTGTTCAATATACAGTAGCATACGCCAACAGACACTCATCGAGCTTCGTTCCCCAAGTTATCAGGGAACAAAGGGCTCAAAGAAAGACATTGAATCAGTTGGAGAACAAGGGCTTGATCAAACCGGCCGAACCGAATCTTTGTCGGGTCTGCGGGCGAAAATTCCACACGAACGAGAAGTTGGTCAATCATTTCAAGCAAATTCACGAGCGAGAGCAGCAGAAGAGATTGAACAAAATCGAGTCGGCGAAAGGGAGTAAAAGGGTGAACTTGGTATCAATGTACACGATGAAAATGCACAAGTATAAGAATGCAGCTAGAGAGATTTTGACTCCAATGGTGGAATATGGCTTGGCGGATGAGTTGAAAAGAGCAGGTTTTCGAGTAAATATGGTGTCCAATAAGCCAGAAGCTGCAGATATTGCTTTGAAGAATCATATGGTTGAAATGATGGATAAGAGAAGGGTTGGCTGTTTGGTGCTTGTTTCTGATGATTTGGACTTTTTGGGTGTGTTGAAAGAGGCCAAGTTGAGGTGTTTGAAGACAGTCGTCGTGGGCGATTCCGACGATGGAGTGTTGAAACGGAACGCTGATTCTGCGTTTTCTTGGAAGGAAGTTTTGATGGGAAAAGCAAAGAAGGAAGCGGTTTCGGTCGTCGGGAAATGGAAGGATCGTGATGTTTTGAAGCGATTGGAGTGGACTTATAATCCAGAATTGGAGAGACAAAAGTGTAGACCGATCGATGCTAGAGAATTAACGAGTGGAGACGAAGAAGATTTTAATCGGGAAGAGTAGTGAAATCTAGAGGTTGGTTCGGGTTTGGTGTAAACTAGATTATTCGAGGTAAAGTGAAACATTTGAAGAACATTAATATCAAGAAAGATTAAGACTAAATTTATCTTCTTATTATAATTTTTCATTCTAACTAATGTATACAATAATAAAATATAAAAAAGAATAAACTTAACATTAATCAAAAATTAAAAATTGAGTTCTTGCATCATTGAAGAAACATGAAATGATTCATCGAAAATAGTGTAAAACATCGTAACTCGACATCGACAAAAGATTTGCAAAGTCGTTCAACTTATTCGCATTTGAGAAATCGCAGATCATAGAAAATTGCTTTTTTTTCCTCTCGTATGCTCAAAACGAAAAATACTTAAGCAGCCGGGTGCGCTTGCTTCCTAGCTCTACGATTACAATCCGCAAAAGTTTGGACAAGAGGAGCACATTTCAAGACATTGTTGGGGTTCTCTTTGTAGCATTGAAAACATGCATCACTTTCCACCAAGCACGGAATTGGCTTCTGGTATGGAAGCTTGAACTCCTTTTCATGGAGGTCCTTAGCTCTTTGTGTAACTTCCCGAGCTAGGTTATCTTCTTGTTTCTGCAACTTCTCGACAACCCTCTCGCTTTCATGAAGAACCGATCTAATTGAATCGATTTCTGAATTTGCAGGCGGTGCAGGAGCGATAACGGGGAGGAACAATGGAGGTTGACCAGGCCATCTATTGTTACCACCACCACCATCCTGAATTGTTTCAGATTCATTGGGAATTGGCTTTTGCTGCACTTTTATTTGAGGGGTTTGTGGCTTTGGGGACACCTTTCTTTTAGAATTTTTTGGTTTCTTCAACTTCTCTGAGTTTTCAGCCAGTCGATTAACAAGTTTTGAACTGATCTGGATAGAAAAATCACCCATTCTACAAGTCCTGTAATCAATAGCCAAAACAGCAATGAGATGATTAAACAGAAACCAAAACAGTGTTTGAAATAAGTAAGAAACAAGATAATCGAATTGGTAACTACGTATTTTATTTTTCTTGGATTTTGAGAAGTTTCATGAGTCATGTAGCCTCTTTAGAACTCTCCCTAATTCAAAGCTGGTATAATTTTGAAGAGCAAGGGGATATATTTGGAACTGAAACAATGGAAATTTATTGGTCTAATACTCTAACCCCAGAAATTTTTTATCGCATTGTTAAAGAAAAAGATTGACAAGAAGTAGAATCAACGTAGCATTCATAAAGCAACTGTTCAGTTGTTAATATCTGCAGAAAAATTAAGAAAAACCGATTGAACCACTCGAATAAACCCTACATCTACAAAACTACTACTCTGGCAGAGGTCATCAAGCTCATAAAGATCGCATTACAACAATCCGGAATTCAAAGAAATAAATTAAGAACAATATGAATAGAAAATTAGAAAACGTATCTAAATGAACAATTGAAGCCAAAAGTAAAACGTAATTTCCATTTTTTTGGCGATAACATATCGTGTTTCCTTGAATAGACTTGAATCTGAAAACTACGGAAGCATACCTACGACCAACCAGTTGAACAAATACACTCCTCCTCTAATTGAGGTAAAGGAGCACATAAAGATCACAAACAATCATTAATTCAAAATCCTACACCAATTACTAGAAAACCCTAGAATCGAAGAGCGCAAAAGCAGAATCGAAATGAACACATACTGAAGAGTAAAGCAGAATCGATGAGCTCAAAAGCAAAAATCAGAGGCTTAGCGACAATAATCGAGACGCCGTAGAGCTGGCTCTGAAGAACACCAGAGCCTATTGCCCTGTCAACGGAAGAAACCAAATGGGACGCGAGACTCGAGAGAGAAAACTAAAATAAACCTAACGAACGAAGCACGACTCAGTAAATAAACAAAAGATAAAGGACTGATACGATAAAACTAGACCTTCAGGGACTATATAATAAACTTTATTATCTAATGGCTCGTTTAATAGCCTAATTGTCACGCTAATTTAAATTATGCCGGCATGACTTCCCCGATATACTCGTCCATCCCGACACGAGTGGTAAAACACCTTGACACAATATACGTGTTCATCCGAGGGCAAGATTTATAAATCATCGTTATAATTAGCATTATTCGATTAATTATCGACCATTTGTGTAAACGTATCCGTACAAAGAGGTGAAATCTCTAGTAATCTCGGGGGAGTCTCGTGGAGGTCCTTGACCGAACTTGCTCATCGTTTTTGCAATCATAGAACTCTGGTTTAAGATTAAGAATTTGGAGATTTTGGACCGTGAGGCTAAAGTGTACTTAGTTCGCTTAATTGGTATCTAGGGCTTCTCGAAATTTATAGTGGGCACATTAGATGTTCATTCGACACTTCTACTTGATAAGTATCAACCTAATGTTTTTTTTTTTCTAAAGCCGCAAAACAATAGAACGAAGAAAAAATCGGTCGGAAATTTGAACCGATCTGGATTGAAGTCTAATATAATTCCGCTAGATCACAAGACTCGTATAATCAAAAGAAACCACAGAGTTCTGGATTTTCGAGCACTATTATGATCGAAAGTCCGTTAATTTCAAAGTTTTTTGCATTCGGGTCGGATTTTAATCATAAAACCACAACAACAGAACGAAGAAAAAATCAGACTAAAATTCAACATAAATAACATCAAGACGGATTTTCGAAACGACCTGGATTCAAGTCTAATGTAATTCGCTAGATCACGAGACTCGGATAATCAAAAGAAACCAGAGTTCTGGATTTTTGAGCACTATTATAATCGAAAGTCCAATAATTTCAAGGTTTTTAGCATTGGATTATAATCATAAAAACACATCCGAATCACCTAATTTGGACAATGCCAGCACTGACAAGCTTCTGGATCTTGGCCATCACCATTGGGTTCTTCATATGCTCCTGCGATGCCTTTGGATTTTCTTGCAAATCGATCAGCACCTGCGGTACAGCCATGTAGCATATTCATAGGCATAGAAGAGCACAATGACTAAGTACTCTTTTAAAATCAAGACCCACAAATAAAAAAAGGAAGCTCCGAAGTAAAAGAAAGAAATCACCTGTCTCATCACCGGATCAGATAAAATGTTTTGTACTTCAGGATCTTGCATTCCCTTTGCCTGAAAGACAAATTTTAAAATTAGACCAATAATGGGGGCATTTGTTTCGAGAAAATAATTTCATTTAGGCCTGAATTAAAAAAAGTCAATTTTGAGCTCTGATAAGGACGCAGTGACTGTCCGAAGAAGGATGAGTGAGTCTGAAAAAGGGAGAGTGACTTCGTATCGGACATCCGAATAGTCTAAAATTGGTTTTTTTAAAACAAAAGCCTGAATTGGACTATTTACCTAAAACTCAAGCCTAAATTGAATTTTAACCCTTATATTAACTGCCAAAAAAACATGCATACCTGTCGCTCCTTCAATTCCTCGGGAGTTAGGTCCCCGCGACTGGCCTTGTTGATTTGTTCGACACATCTGCAGTTAATTTTCAAACACCGAGCAAACAGATCAGATGCAAGTCTTTTCCAAAAATGATTTTCAGGAGATGTTTTTTTACATTAATCTATATATTTATTTACCTTCTTATACCATCAAGCAATTCCTGATTACTAGGGTCATGCTTCAGGCCCTCTTGGTAAGTTTCCAAAGCTTTGTCATATTCTTTCATAAAGAATTGTATTGCACCTTTCCTTGTGTAGCCCTTGGAAAAGGTTGGATCAAGTTCAATGCACTTCTCTGCATCCTTTAGTCCCTCGGGCATCGCTCCCAATTTCGTATAGCACGCAGCTCTATTGCTATATGCCTGTAAAACAGAGGTGTCTCAAAGCTTATCATTCTTATGTTCAGAGCGCAAGTGTTATGTCCAGTGACTCTCCAAAAAATAAAGCTCTTACACATACATTTTAACGTAAATAAAAAGTGCCTTTCGCAGTTCAAATCCTCTTTTTGAAGAGCTTGTATAATACTTTTTTCAGTTTTAAAGAAACTTCTTTTATATAAACTCCCGACTCAAATCTATTCTATACATGACTAATTATCTTCCCGCAAACATTCCCACTTATACTTCTATTTTTCTGGTCATAATAGTCATATAAAAAACAAAGCAACTATAGTAGAGGATTCTGTTATGAGCTGAAAAATATATTTTAAAGGTAAATTAAGAAATATGCATGGAAAGTTTCAAATTGTACAAGGGAATAAATAGAGCATAGAAGGGAAAAAGAAAATAGGCGTTGATCAAAATTCTGGTAAGAAATGAGGAACGGCAATAGGAGGTATACCACACCCTCGAATTTCTATTAAATTACTGCAATTTACATACTTATAAATATGTAAGTGCGTTTGTGTGTAAATATGTAATATGTTCTTTGTCAATTTCATACAATGTGCTCATTTCACACAAATCTTCATATCCGAGCAACAGAAAGCTTCTAAAAGTCTTCATGTTACTTTGATCTTGCTTATCTAGAACAGTCAATTAATGTGCTTGTCTAATGTATATACTAGAAAGGTGATATCTAATTATAATTAATTTGCACAACCATACAAAGTAATTTTATAAATCTTGAATTCTTAATATCTACAAGTATGATTTAATGAACAATATGAGCTAAATAAAAACTTTCACAAGTCCGTTTAAAATTTGATGGTTATTTATCTATCATTTATCAGAATTATATTTGCAGCATTCCATGCAGACCATCAACAAGCAAAAAACCACATACCTTTGGATCCTTAGGATTCCTTCTCAAGGATTCTGTGTAATGCTTCACAGCTTCTGGATACTTTTGCTGTTTGAAATATTCGTTACCTATCATCAGTTCATCAAGGTGTGAGTAAATCAGGTTGTAACCGAGATAAGATACACAAAAAAAATTATGTTTCTGTTTATTTTCTGAAAAAGAAAAAGATGAAATAATATCTACTTTTACTGTTGATTTTACAACTAATTGGAAGCAAATTTTCAAGAACACAAAAAATAAATAACAAGGCTATTTTAACAAGATGATTGTAACTTAGTCTGGATGACCCACATGATCTGCATTGTTTTAGCAGCAAAGGAGTGCTAATAAAACCGTAACAAGTTTCTATCTCCAAGAAAAAAAAATGTGTTTTTTGATAGGTAATGGAAAATTTTAGATGCATAGATGAAGTTAAATCCATAATAACCAATTAATTTAGTTTCTAATCAAAAGATATAGACACTTCAGCTAAAGTAACCAAAATAACACCAGAATCAGAGGAAGACTCACCCTTCTCACGTTCCTCGTCGGCTATTGATGGATCAAAGTACTCTTGTTGCTCTAGCTCCTTCTTTGCTTTCTCAGCCTCATTCAGCTTCTTCAGGGTGTCTGAGTTTCGATGCTCCGTAAGAGCTTTCTGGAAAGTTTCAATCGCAAGATCAAAGTCTTTAGAACATTTAGCCATTTTCACCAAGGCAGAACCTTTCCTGGTTAAAGCTCTAGCAATCATCTTAAAGTCTGATCTAAGCTCCCTGCCCCTTTCGACGGCCTGATCACAATCTTTTATGCACTCCTCATACTGCAAAACACAATCCACTAATGAAAACAAACCATACCCTAAACTTGGGAAGCTGAATATTTTAATGTTTCTCCCTCAGTCACCAACTCACAACGACAAATTCTTACAATGACAGAAAGAATTGTGCTTAATTCTTCAACCATAGACGTCAAAAGGTGTAAAAGTGAAATGTAATTCAATTTCTCTATTAAAGATAGCTTCATAATTGTAAAAGAGGTAATACCTTTCCCATTTCTAAGTACACTGCCGCACGATTTGTGAGATAAGAAATATCCTCATCGTCCAATTCCAACGCTTTGGTGTAATGCTCAATCGCAGTGTCAAAATCCTTCTTCTTATATGCACTATTGCCAGCCTCTTTTTCCTTCAGGGCCTTCAATTTTTGTTCCTTTGACGTATCCATAGGCTCCGGCTCTGGTTCAGTCTCTTTCACCGGCTCTGCCTCGGCAGCCCTTTTCCTCTCCGTCGTAGTCGAGGCCTCCGGCATCTCAGAATCTTCTTGCGAAGGAGACTGAAATTTCAAATTCAACAAAACCCCAAGCGCTTGCATCACTCTCTGATCTTTCAAATATAGGTTCAAGTTGCTCGGATTCTTTTGAATATCCTGCATCATTCTAACAAAATCAGGTTGCTGAAGAAAGTGCCGAGTTGACGGGTCAGCAGTCAGCTTAGCCCACATCTCCGGGCCAGAAAACGCATCACCAAAAGGATTAGGAGGTGGCGCAGATCGAGACCTAGAAGCGGCCGATTGAGCACCAGCCAAACCAGATTTAAGAGCTTCGTTGCTCGGATCAATCTCCAGTCCCTTCTTATAAGCCGAAATGGCATCATCAAACTGACCTAGACCAATCTGAGCAGCGCCAAGCCTGCTGTAGCCTTTGGACCAATCAGGCTTCACCTCCACTGTCTTCTTCGCATCGGCCAGGGCTTCCGAGTACTTGTGAAGAGAGGCATAGGCAGCCGATCGATTAGAGTAAAGGACATGGTTGCCCGGAGCTAGCTGTATAGCATCGGAGAAGTGCTTCACGGCCGCAGTATAGTCACCGGATGAGAACGATGCGTTACCTTTCGCCTTGGCTTCGTCCGCCATTAACCTTGAGAGAGAGAAATCGAATCAATGAAATGTTAAGGGTATCTCGTTTATAACTTTATAAGGTGAAGAAATGAGCCGAGAGGCTTCTGGTAATATATTGAGGTTCTGGAACCTTCGGCTGCGTTGATTTTGCTGAGCCTTCTGCCTTGGTCATATCCTGTGATAGAGAAGACGTGGTGTTTGGTTACACAAATAACTACTCCTTTGTCACGGATAAGGATTAAGGAACGAGTTTCGGGTTTATCTCCAACATTCATCCGGCTCAGTTAAGGGTATGGCTTTAAGCCGGTTTTTTGTAAACCCGATCAAGTCCTGCTTGGACCCTCGAAATCTTTATTCCGGCCCAGGTCATGGCACCGCTGTAAGCCGACTTTATAAATTCAGACCAGCTTGGACCCTCAATCTTTCAACCAACCTGGCTTGGATTCTAAACTTAATTTTTAGAGGTAATCTGGTCTGGTCTGGTTTTTTTAATGAAACAAGAAACTTAGTTTTAATTTGATCTAGTCTTGATTTTTTTAATAAATTAAAATAAATTCAAAATTACTTCTAAACTCAATAGATGTGATAAAAATATATAACAATTAACATGAGTGAGACATGTGGGTTTGCTTAGAGTTTTGATAAAAAAAAAAATAGATGTGATCTGATTGATTGAGATTTATAAAAGTATATTCGAACTCAATCAGATTATATATTCGATTCGATCTAAATTCAACAAAAAATTTTAGGTTAGTTTCGGTTTAGGTTCATATTCAAACTCGCAAGTTATCGATTCAAACAAACTAAAATTCAATTATTTCTTCACAAAATTTAGATTTGATTGATTAATTGACTAGATCTGACGGGTCGATTAATGTAAAGTTGAATCCGAACTCAATTCAATCATGATTTTCAAGTTGGTTTCTGCTTAGGTTCTTAATAATTTTCAACATCTTCTACACCATCAAACTTGTCAATTTTAATTCACACCAGATATGATCCAGTCTGGTTTTTTAAAAAATAGGACCGGATGGTTTTAAAATTTTAGCCATGATCCCACGGGTTTGAGTGGATTTTGTTCACTCGTGATATTTTTGAGCATGCGTAGTCCGACTCCGACCGATCAGCCTCGTTCTCTTGTCGAATGACGGACAGATCGACAGTCAGCGTCATATAGCTGCGAGAATTCAGCTCTCTCTCTCTCTGAAATTATATTAACTATTAAGCATGCATGATTAAGTTAACTGTTGGGGTTAGCTAAATCTCCAAAAAGTAATTCAGAGACAAAAAGCTTTCATCTTGATCGGAAAACGATAAAAAAAAGCACCCTGAAAAGTATTTCGCAGGGATGAAATTTATGAACCAACCCACTTCCGTTACCCGAGAAACAAGGAAAAGCAAAGTATCAGTAATGGTAGAGAGAGCGAGAAGAAGAAGAAGAAGAAGGCCTGTAAAGCCTGTACGGGTTCAGCTCAGTTGGTCGCGAGGGATAGCAGATGGTAACAAGAAGAAGGCCTGTAAAATGGTCAGAACCTCGGGACCCACCATTGATAAACGCACTACTAGCGTGTCACTCTCTGATTTTGCATGCTTCGCTCTCTTCCATTTCTGCCTGCAACGTAACGTTTCTCCCTCTTTATCTATATTTCTCGTCTGTTTTCTCTCTGTTTTTGAATCCAATACTGGTTCAGTGGCGCTCAATCGGCGTGGTTTCATGGAGAACGCAACTTTAACGATTTGGGTTTTCTTTTTCCTGTTTTTTCAAGCTTCCTCAGTGCGTAATGGTGGCCGATTGAAGCGGTGGGAATCTGGTATTCGAATGCCGACAGAGAAGGGCAAAGAAGGCGATGACGAAGTAGTGGGAACTCGGTGGGGGGTTCTAGTTGCCGGTTCTTCCGGTTATGGAAATTACAGGCATCAGGTACTTAATATCCAAATTTCTTTCGTTTAAACCATTATAAACTCAGATTTCAGGCATCCAGATTTAAAAAATGTATACAATCTGTGGTTTCTTCATGCAATTTCTGGAATATGTGACACAAATTTCTACGCTCTGATTTGAGATATTTGCTGTTAGATAACATGTTTAAAGTTTATCTTGATCTGAGTATTGTTCCTCATTTTCAGGCAGATATTTGCCATGCCTATCAAATCCTGAGAAAGGGGGGATTGAAGGAGGAAAACATAGTGGTGTTTATGTTCGATGATATTGCCATGCATGATATGAATCCAAGGCCAGGAACCATCATCAACCATCCACAAGGTGAAGATGTCTATGCTGGCGTTCCAAAGGTCTGATCTCTTACCAAACTAAGAGCCGAAAAGAACATTAACTTACTAAGGTGTAGAAATTGATTTGGTTATGGCCGAATAGATGGTTCAATTAGATTTTTAATCTTTAATTCATTGAATCTAAACATTTCTATGGCTAATAGGACTACACTGGAGCATATGTTACTGCGGAGAATCTATATGCTGTTATACTTGGTGACAAAGATGGTGTTAAGGGTGGAAGTGGGAAAGTTATCGATAGCAAACCCAACGATCGGATTTTCTTATACTATTCTGACCATGGAGGTCCCGGAGTTCTCGGTATACAATTGCAGAACTTTTAGAGTTCCACTAACTTATGCATGAGATTTTATTCTTCTTTTTTCGATTACTCCCAGGTATGCCGAATATGCCGTATGTATACGCCATGGATTTCATCGGAGTTTTGAAGAAAAAACATGCAGCTAAGAGTTACAAAGAGATGGTAAGGAAATCAAATCTCTTTCGTCATGAAATTATTGTGTGGGGTCGATGACCCTTCACTATGGATCTCTTGAATTCGTTGTTGTATTTTTTAGAGTTCGGTGTGATTCGAATTTTATTTGAGCCAAGTCTTTTGATCCAAGTTCGTTGGTCTATGTTAGAATCTCATTATAATTATGTTTTCTTTCTAAATAATGTAAGTTAGAGTCCCATAATTCAACATTTGCATTCCGATCTTCGTAGTATATTTGTTTATTTGCTCATGGATTTTGCTCGTAAAAGTTTTTTCACTTAAATCTAATTTTCCTCATGTTATTTTCTTTTTCCATCATTGTTCGATTGTCAACAATTTTGGATTCTTGACTGTGAATTATATCAAAATGGTTTTGCACATTCAATCTCAATATTCCTTTTGTTTATTGTTTGATTTATAACAAAATGTGAACAAACGTGTAAGCTCGAGTCAACATGCAGGTTATTTACATCGAGGCATGCGAGAGTGGAAGTGTTTTCGAAGGGCTGATGCCTGAAGATCTCGATATTTACGTTACTACGGCGTCAAACGCGCAAGAGAGTAGCTTTGGAACTTATTGTCCCGGAATGGACCCTCCTCCTCCACCTGAATACATGACCTGCTTAGGAGATTTGTTTAGTGTTGCTTGGATGGAGGACAGGTATGGCAATCTAGCTTGTAAAGTACAACTCATCTCATCGAAAAATAGATCGATACTAAGAAACATCTGCACGAAAAACTCCTTTTTCTTCGAACTCGTATAAAAAATTCTCTTTTTTTGCTTGCAGCGAGACACATAATTTGAAAAAGGAGACGATTAAACAGCAATATAAAGCGGTACGACTACCTGAGTATTTCTTTTTTTCGATTTTTTGACGCGATTTTGTGGGATTGAATGCTTTTTTGTGAAGGTTAAGAAACGAACATCAAATGCGAATAATTTCAACATGGGATCACATGTGATGGAATATGGAAATACAACAATCAAAGCAGAGAAGCTGTATTTGTACCAAGGCTTTGATCCTGATTCTCTCAACTTTCCACCTTATAACAACTATCAAAAGCCAGGCTTGGAAGTTGTAAACCAGAGAGATGCAGAGATAATGTTCCTCTGGCAAATGGTGAGTTTCAAATCAGGAACATGGAAAATAACCCTTGCTAGAATTGTAAATCACATCATTCAGATGAATTTTTCGACTTTTTGGGTTTTCTCAGTATCGAAAGGCGGAAAATGGGTCGGCGAAGAAGAGAGCCATTCTTGATCAGATAACTGAGAGAATGAGACACAGAGCTCACTTGGATAACAGCGTCAACTTGATTGGAATGCTCTTATTTGGCCCGGGTAAAAGCTCCTCCATTGTTAACTCGATTCGAGCTCCTGGTTTGCCTCTGGTGGACGACTGGGGATGCCTCAAATCAATGGTAATTCATCTCTTTTCTCCATTTCGATTGCAATTTCGATGCTTTCCGTGTAAGAAATTGTGGGATTTTCAGGTTCGAGTTTTTGAAAATCAATGCGGATCGTTGACTCAATACGGGATGAAGCATATGCGATCATTTGGAAATCTTTGCAACAATGGAGTATCCATGGATTCCATGAAAGAAGCTTGCGAAGCAGCCTGTGGAGGCTACGATCCTGGTCTTTTACATCCATCTAACCAAGGATTTAGCGCTTGAGATCTGAAAACTTGTGCACCAAAGTAAGCTTTTGTTTCTACAAATATAAACTATGTGCATTAAGTTAATCTCCATCTGTTCTATCGAGATTTTAGATCCAGTTCGAGGATTAATTTGACATAATTTAATTAAGATCAGTCCGAATTTGCTTTATTTTGTAGGGGTGCAAATTGGTTCGTTTTGCACCAAAAAACCGAACCGAATCTTATCGTCTGGTTTGCTTTGGTTTTAATGTGGTAAAAACTGAATAAAAAACATAATGGCACCGAACCGACTAAAATCGAATATGTTTGGATCGGTTTGTTTCTATTTTCAAAACCCGAGGAAAACCGAATGGCACAGAAGTGAATATTAGAATAATAACACTCGAGGATTTTTTTTTATCCTAATACATAGAAAATTAAAATTTCAAAGTTTATAAATTAGTTTCATACATTTAATTTTTTAAAATGTTAGAATTGATTTATTTTTATTTTCTAATATAAAATATATTTGATTTTTCAATCTTTATTATATATTTATGTTGTTCAATGATGTTTATCTCTAATATATATATATATTGTGAATAGGATAAATTTATAATCTTTATTATATAAATGTATTAAAAAACAAAAATACATAAATCAAAGTCAGTAGTTACCTTACAAATCGATGTTGCAAGCCAACCAAATCGAACATCAAAACGAGAAAATCAAGCACTAAATGAAAACCAAATAGAAAAATCAAGGGTGTTGTCAGTTCGGTTTCAGTTTGTTTTATTTAACATCAAACCGACTCTGGCTGTATTTTAAATTAACCGAGTCGAACCGGACCATTTCTACTCTTATTATTTTGTGAGTAAAGCAACAAATTGAGAAAAGAATGAAGTCTTTTCCCAGTCCTCAATCATCACACGAGATTGACGAGTTGATAGCCAGAGACTGAATTGAAACAAAATGGGGGAACATTTATTTAAAAATATTTCAAAAAATATATTATTGCATCATATTAGTGATTTAGACGAACAATTGGGGCTTTTACATTTAGGGTAAAAACATGAACTGTGTATGAATTTCGAGTAAATAGGCTCATTCGGGACAAACCCTAATTGCGTTTGATAATTTGTCCGCGAAATCTATATTTTGGTTTTTCAAAATTTTAAATCAGACTATTTAACTGAAACTCAAGTCCATTTTTAGTTTTTATTCGTATATTTAGCAAGATATATGAACTACGTAATAGCTGTACCTACACATACATAAATACCATAAAGCAAGATAATTTTCAAATATTGGAACAAAGAGACATAACTAAAGGGTACTGTCTTATAATTAAGTTCATTTCCCACGTTGTCTCTTGTAGTTCTTCCAACATCTCTCTCTCTCTCTCTCTCTCTCTCTCTCTCTCTCTCTCATTGAATGTCACCGTTTATCTGTCACCGTAGACTTTTAAGCTGAGATAGGTGAAAACTTGAAGAGATTAGGGGTCATCTCTGAAACTACATGAGCATAAGATGTACTGAAAAGTAGAGTTTTGGGTTAATGACTATTTCTTAAGTACGAAAAGAAGACTCGAGCCGTGTGGTCGTTTGGCTCAGCAGTGTGTATTAATCACAGCTCAACAGTAATATTGTCTCTTGCGTCAGTCTGGACCAGCTCCATCGTTGCCCTAATTACTGCTCTCTTCGTTGCCCTAATCTCCTATTTTCACTCGTTTCGCTCACCCCGTCAAATGAGCCTCTCTCTCTCTCTCTACCCAATTTTCTACGGTGGTCTCTCTCGAAAACCATGATTTTAGTTAGTCTGTGAGTGCATGGGATCAGTGTATTATCTCCATTTTTAGATGGGTGATTTTGCGAAGAAAGTATACGCTTTTTTTGGGAAAGAGAGAGAACTTCAATGGTTCAGATGTTGATAGTTCTAATGGTTGAAATGCAACTATCTTTCTCAACGAAGTAGGGTAGAATTTGGAATGCTTTTTAACGAGGATCTAGGGGAGTTGTCTGGAGGGAAATACGGGGAGATGGACAGAGGCCAAAAAACCAGTACAATTTTTTGGGAAGAAGACAAAAGGTTGTCAGGAGAAGACCATAAACTGAGGTCGAAATACGCATTTTTTTAATCAAGACAGTGGAGAATGATCGGTCAAATCAAGAACAGAAAAAAATTAGGGTTTTTCAGTTTTGAGTTCTTTTTTTCTCTCCATTTGAAGTAAAAGGGTAGATCTTATCAATTATTTCAAAGAAAATGGGAACTTTATTTAGTGAAAAAATATATATTTAATATTCTGTGAGTACAGAAGAGACCATTTTATATCATTAGGGCATGATGGTGTTGGGTGATGAAACGATTACACAGAGAGGCTTCTTATCCGGGAGATACAACAATGGCGGATTTACTTTCTTGGGCTCGGAAATTGAGAAGAAAAAGGAAGAGCATTGAAATCACATCACCAGACGACACCCCACTTTAACTTCTGAAAGCAATATCTCCTCCATGCACACGTCCCTTTCTCTCTTTCTCTCTCTAAAACGTCGGGAATGGGAATCATATATTTTACATCATCATCACCATCATGGAAATATACTCCATACATGATCCATGCATGTGATGTATGTTCATGTACATATCTAGACCAGAATAAACTAGACCTCTCTCTATCACTCTTGTTCTTTCTTCTCTCTCCTTCTTTCTTTCTTCATCTGCAACTTTCTTTCACAAGCTAAAAACCAAGAAGAAGACCAAAAAGCAGATCCAAGGTGGTGGCTAGTAGTTAAACTGTCAATCCCATCAATCAGTCAATCACTCCGACCAATCTTAAATCCAAATCTATATAAGAAAAGGTTGAATCATATCAAGAAAATGTCGTCTTCTTCTTCTACTACTACTACTCCTCCATTTTCTCCGGCTCTGGACCACCTCTCCTTCTCCGACCAGCTATGTTACGTCCACTGCAAGAACTGTGACACCATTCTTGCGGTATTTCCTCACTGTCTTCTTTCACTCTATTCATCTTGCATGTTCTTCAATTAGGGTTTCTGATTTTATCAGATCTTAGGGTTTATTTTTCTTTGTATGATCTTTAATTTTCAGGTTAGTGTTCCCTGCAGTAGTTTCTTCAAGACGGTGACAGTCCGATGCGGCCACTGCACTAATCTTCTGCCGTTGAACACTCGAGCACAGCTATTTTCTTCAACTGCACATCAATTTCATCAGCTGAATCAACCCTTCTTCTCTCCTCTTAATCTCCTGGTAAAAAAATTATTTTATCTTTATTTTTATAAGAAGGATACTAGATGGCAAAAATTGAAGCTATTCAGAGTTTAAGATTAACTGTTCAATGGAGAAAACTTAGTTATTTTCATCTGAAAAGATATGAAATGTGAGGAATGATTAATTTCAGGAAGAGATCCAGAATCCATCTCCCAACTTTATGATCAGCCAAACAAGCGCAAATCATTACATTCCTCCACCTCGAGTCACTAACGAGCTTCCAAGAGCTCCAGTTATCAACAGACGTAAGGGTTTTCAGGAATTTGAAATTTTATGTTGCTACTCGCTCCAAAAATAGCCCCCGTTTTCAAAGATTTAGGGTTTGACTAGTTTTTGGAACACCGCCTTCAGCTCTAGGGCTCTTAGTTTTCTTGCTATATGTTACTTTGAATGAAAAATGGAAAATCAAAATCAGTTGATTGTGAAAAGGGTGTTTTTCGAATTCTTCGTCCAGAATGAAAAGAAAAAATCAGGTAGATCTCCATACACAGCAGCATCAAGTTCTTCCAAAATCATGTTAAATGAAAACCTTGTGTATATTTCTTCAAGAAAGAAAAGTAAACATTCATTACTATTATGTTCCTGATATCTGCCCACTCCTAGCTCCAGAGAAGAGACAAAGAGTTCCCTCTGCATATAACAGGTTCATCAAGTGAGTAATGATTTCTAATGGAAATTGGAATCTCTCTCTCTATATATTTCTCTCTCTAAAAGGACTGCATATCTTAATTTCGCAGGGACGAGATTCAACGCATCAAGTCTGTGAATCCCGATATATCACACAGAGAAGCTTTCAGTGCGGCAGCTAAGAATGTAAACATGATTTCAATTAGGGTTTCTTTTTTTTCACAACACAAAAGTTAACTAAGATTTCATTTTTTTCCTAATATTTCCTCTGCGTACATCCAACAATGTATGCGAGCTCATGGTATATTTTGTATATTTCCAGTGGGCCCACTTTCCCCATATTCATTTTGGTCTTATACCTGATCAAACTCCGAAGACGAAGACAATCCCGCGTCAGGTAAACTCTTGAACAAATAACTTCTAAATATCTACCACAAACCCTAGAGGACGATTAACTCAGAAAAATGAAAATTCTTTCTCAAATTTTAACTATCTGGGGTTTCTAAAATAGGAAGGAGAAGACCATATTCTGATGAAAGATGGGGTTTTAGCGTCTGCAAATGTGGGTTTCTCCCCTTTCTAAGAGGTGATATTAAATATATTATGTGCTTTTTTTTTATAGTAGTGGGGAAGCAATTGGGATTTTATGTTCTAAAACATTCTCGTTAACTTCGTCCTAAATCATCTCCGACTTCGCTGTACGACACTTGTATGCAATGTTGTTCAATTCGAATGTCTACTACCGGCTAAATGCATCGGAAAATTATGTTTTATTTGTATCTTATGTCGTCTACAGGCTTAGATTAGGGTATTTGTCTCGTTAATCTTGTTTTAAAACTAGTTTTATAATTTCTAAAAGAGCAAGAAGAAAACCCTTTTTAGTTTCGTCTATTTTTGCAACGTTATCTGAGTACAATATTATCTACTTAGAAATTTGAATCAGATCACACACGTTTTTGTACGTAGAGTTAACCGAAAAATGTTGTAGCATGAACAATGTGTCGTGCATCAATTGTAGTATGTCGTATTAGCCTTCACATTGTTCATGCTACAATATTTGCCTAGTTTTAGGTAACTCAGTGATGACATCCATTTTAAACGAACTTTTCTGATAACCAACCAGTTAAATTTTTTGATATGTAATACAACACGCTTGGTGTCTAATTTTTTTTACATTAATTTTTCGTCATTTATCACTCGTCAATCGTTCGGCTTCTAAGTAAATGCAGGTTTAATCTTCAAGTTTTTCAATTAGATTTTTGAGTATATATCAGATATGAGCCGACTATTTTATTTTAAATACTGTAAATTGAAAAGGGCTGACGAACAACATACAGAAAGGGATTAATTGGTGTAAAAAATATTGCCGATATTGTTGTATAAAAAATAAAAAATCGTTGAAAGTGTCGGGTGAAAACATCATAAGTATTAAAATTGTCCCATGAATTAACAATTTTAATAAATATAATACATTTATATCGAATACGAGTATTTAAGGGAACATAAAATGAATTATAAAAAACAATAGAAATTTCAGGAAATTAGAAATATTTACATGATCATGTGTTTTTACATTAATTTAAATAAATAAATTGTAAACTTATTACTTTAAGCCTACAATTTGGCAACTTACATTAATCTGCACCGTCCACGTGGCATAAACATAGCTCAAACTCAAAGCCATCCTTCTCCTTGGGGATTTGTTGGGTTTTCGTTTTAGTGGGCCGGGTTTTTGGAATGGATGTTGGGTGAATGAATTTTATTTTCATATTTCTATTCTTCACGTGTTGCTCTAACGTCGGTGTTGTTCAATGCCACGAGAGATGACAATTAAATCGGATTGATTCACTAACCCGACTCAAATTGATTATTAATATTAAAATAGATCAGTTTTTAAGTTTAATTGATGTGAACTTAAATCGAAACTAATTCAAAATTTTAGTTTGGATTGAATTGGATCGAATATACGATCAAATTGAGTTCATATTTAATTTTATAGAAACCAAACCATCAGATTGAGTCGGTTAACTTATAAAATTAAATATTTATGAATAAATAATTGAATATTAGTTGATTTAAGTCAGTAACCAGTATATTTGATTTTAAAATAAAACTGAATGTAAAGCCGAACAAAAACCAATTTAAAATTTTAGGTCAAATTTAGATCAAACTGAATATGAATCTAATTTAATAAAATACGAATCATCAGATCAGTTCTATTTTCTATCAAAATCTGACACAAACCTACCTGTCCCACCAGTAAATGCCACCATGTTGACAATCGATGGCTGAGCTCGACCACGGCAGGAGAGCACTATCCCTCGTTCGACTGCTTTCACCTTCTCAATCTCTCGTTCACGGAGACTTGGATCCTAGGCATTTGATATTCAAAACGCTCGATACTGCTTTATTGATCGGCATTTGTTTTACAGTCTAGTCGGGATCTTGATGTATCGTTTTTTGTCGATATGAACTAAGCCCAAGACGGACGCCTAAAGATGGATCAATTAGATCTATTTCTCACACTCAACCATGTTCCAAAATTGAATTTGGCAATTTGGTAGCGGTCCGTACAACATTTTACGTGGGACATAGCCAACGAACTCAGCCTCCAAAATTGAAAGACAAATTCGGCTATTTAAGGATGTCTGCTTCCCTGCACGCGACCGCATCTGATAATCGTGTGTCTACCTTTGATTCTCTGACATTTTAGCCTCTTCCATTTGATCCCATCCTCTCTCGTGGGACCCACGCATCTATAATTGCTATTTGTTTTTTCTTTTTATATTATCAGGTGAATTATCTGAATTTTATTTAATTTTATTTAATTTTATTTAATTATAATATTATTTAATTAAAAAAAATAAATTAAAAATTTAAACGTCAATGAAAAACTCTTGAAATTTTATCACACATATAATATTATTAGATAACATTCTATAAAGTTTTATGAATTTAAAAATTTATACAATTTATTATATTTTTGAAATGTAGATAATAACTTTTTGAACACATTTAGAATATTATAAATAAATCATAAAAAAATTAAGGAATTTTTATTAGTATATTTTTAATTGTTTTTTTTTTGTTTGGTGCATTATAAAAAATTATAATAAATCGTATAAATATTAAAAAAAATTAAATTTTTAGATTATTCTCTTATATTGTGGTCAAAATATCATGTCATTTCGATAATATTTGTGTAGTCAAATTAAATAAAAATTAAAAAATAAAATAAAATCTTTTGAGTCATGCCTTTTTTGCTTTATTTTTTAAAACTCAAGCTTTTATACTTTTATACGTGATAAGCTAGAAATCAAAAAAACTTCGACATGTGTCTCCGTCGCCAAACAACGACTAGACCACAGCCCTAAAAATAAATAGGTGAGGGAAATTATCAAATGAAAATTAATTTATATGCATGCTTTGTCTCGTGACGTGTAGTAAATATTTCATCCTCTTCCACGCTTCACAATCCAAGTTGTTTGACATTTTATTCAAAACATAATATTATATTGTCTAAGCACAAGCAACCATTGACGTGACATTTCTATGTTACTTGTAACATGACCCCAAATGTTACACTATAGTATAATGTTACATGTTTAACGTTTATAATATTAGATAATTAGATTGTATTATCTTTACGGGATCACTATAGCACGATAGTTCTCAATTATATGTATGGTGAAACATTGATAATATCTACTCGTATCAACATCTTAAAATTGAAATAACTTTAACCGGATAATATCTTCACTTTTGCTTGTATCGGTTACAATTTATAGTAAATGAAAATTAGGATTTTAGGGTATCCGTTAAATTTATTCAAAGTGTTTATTGTATGCTTCGATTCAAAATTATGTGCAGTAAAATCAGAAGACACGTCACTTCTTTTTAGACCTCTGAATAAACGCCACCCACCATCACTGGTTGATCGGTCTATTGCTTCCGATGGGAGCTTTAACAATGGAGACAGACACTAATCTCTCTCTCTCTCTCTCTCCTCTCTCACAAATATAATACATTTATAGCTCAAAATTCTGATCAGAAAGTAGATTTTGTTGGGTGTTCTGAAACGGGTATGAAGTTTAATTCTATTCCTCGATGGCTAGAAGCACTTCTGGGGGAGAGATTCTTCAGTTCTTGTTTAGCTCATCAGTCTCTTAAGAAGAACGAGAAGAACATCTTTTGCTTGCACTGTTGCCAGAGCTTCTGCGCTCACTGCGTTTCTCTTCACCCTCGTCATCGTCTTCTCCAGGTATAGTGTCCTAAGAATTAGGTCAAAATTAGGGCTTGTTCTTGTTTATCAGCTTTTTGTTTCTCAGATAAGAAGATATGTTTATCATGATGTTTTGAGGCTGTCTGATGCTCAGAAGTTGATGAATTGCTCCTTAGTTCAAGTTAGTCTCTCTCTCCCTCTCTCCCCCTCTCTCCCTCTCTCTCTCCCCCTCACTTTCTCTCTCTAAAGGGTGGCGTTTGGGTGATCAGCCATACACGACAAACAGTGAGAAAGTGGTTTTTCTGAAGGAAAGGCAAACGTCGAAGCAATTTAGAGGTTCGGGGAAATTCTGCAGCAACTGCGACAGAAGCCTCCAACCGCCATTTATCTTCTGTTCTCTCTCCTGCAAGGTTCCTCCATTTTCTCTTTCTATTACACTTTCTCCGACTCTGCAATTAAAATTTGTGAATCAAAGATAATTTAATTATTTATGTTATAATTTAATCATCGTTTATGATTAGATATTTTTGCTTAAATTGAATTTAAAATCTTAACATGCTTAACATTTTTCAGGTCCATCATCAAATTGCCACAGACGGGACCCAAAATAACCCCCAAGGCGGTGATTATTATTCTTCGTCTTCAAGCGGAAACGATGCGGTTGAGAACCCGTCTCACTCCGAGCTTTACTCCACGGGTTCTCTATCACCATCATTGAGTTCGGATCCGAGTGGCGGTGCAACCACGGCAATGAGAGTGAATTCAAGAGCTTCGAGCTTGTTTGATGTTCCTGGGCTGAACAAGAAGAAGCGTAATATCTGTGTCAACTCAGCGACTCGAGCTTTGAGAAATCAGAGATGCTCGCCGGAATATCGAACACCCTCCGCCGTTAACCGGCGGAAGGGTATTCCTCGGAGATCGCCTTTGTCCTAAATAAGCTTCAAAGTTTTTATTAACGATTTTTAAACTACAAGATATCCATTGCACTCGCCATAATGGTGAAAATTACTATTTATCCGATTTTCTATCGCTTACATTAATCATAGATTAAAATTTTAATAATTTCAAGAGTCGCTTATTCATTTTGATTTATTTTTTATAGTATTATGTAATAATTATAAAATTACAAGAAGTCATTAGTTGCGGAGATTAATGACCAGTATAAATGTACAAAATTCACAATCCTAGGTCATAAATGATATTCTTGTGTGGTCATCAATTTTGGAGTGGTAAATTATATTTCAAAACTAAAATAAAGTTGGAATAAATGAAAAATCAATAATTCAATTGCCTTTGGGCTTGTGCTTCGGACTTTCTTAGTTCCCAAACACATCATTTTTATTTCTTTCATCCATATTTCTAAATTGTAGCATCTCGAGAGTGTTCGAAGAAAATTATATTTGCTTTGGACGGGAGCCTGCATATATTGCTCCGAGCAATTAGTAAAACATGAGTTAAATAAAGTTTCAATTTTTCCCTTAGACGATTCGAAATGATATTTCCAAATGTAGACACTCGTATAAAGCTCTTCTTAGCCCTTCGGGGTGGGCAAGATCAAACTGACACAACAGTTTAAACCGGAACCACCTGCTTGGTTCGACATTGGTCTTGAATCTTGATTTTTATTAAAATAGTGGTTCATAGTCGGATTATGATATGTTAAAGTAGAAACCATATTGAAATTTAAAACTGAACTATTGGTACAAGAAAAACTAAATGAAATAAAATCTGACTCATAATCAAGTTTCAATTCCGTTCTAAAATTCTAGAACTATGACCACTAATTTCAGTTTATTTCGGGATGAGACCAGATCAGACCGGACCATCATACCAATAGCTCTTCTTGCCAACGAGATGTGAGAATTTATGCATTATTTATGTTTATCATAGCTCATAATACAAACAAAAAGAGAGACTATTTTACAAATATTTACTTATATTTATAAAATAAAATTCTTTTCATGTCCCACGAGTGTGTTTGTAGTCTATTAAGCCATACGGTTTAGCATTAAATAAGGATCGTCGACGACAAAGATGTGTCACGTATATCTCAAAAGTTGTATTAAGCAAGAAAATAATGATTAATTAATCTATACCCATAATTAATAATTAATTACATTATTGTTATTGGTCTTGGCGGCACTGGTAAATGACAAATGACTTCTATGAACATACTAATAAAAATATAATTAATAAATATAAAAAAATGTTTGAGCTACGAACATTATATTATATTCCATGTGTTATGTCTTACTTCATAATTGCATGATATTATGATAAAAACAATTTCTCAAGAGTTCACTAACCTAACAAAGATTTTTCATAAAAAAATATATTAAATATTGATGACAGGTTAAACATTGCATTCAAGCCAGCTCGAACGAGTTAAACTTGAAATTTCTTGACTTCTAGAATCTGTCAAGCTTTACAAGCCGACCCTATCGAGCCTATTTGAACTAGGTCTGTCGATCTATTTTTTTAAAAAAATTGACCCGAGCCAGCTCGCAAGCCTCGAGTCAAATATAAATTCAAAATTGTGATAGACATTTAGTAATGCAATGTAAATATGTAATTTGATTATATAATACAATAGATATTGTTTAATATGGTTTGACATCTTGTAAATATGTCAAAATAACCTCTTTATTGGTCTATATTTTCTCTCTTCACTTAAGAGAATAGTAGTTTGTTGATGAAAATTGCTTAATTTCCGTCGCCAATGTCACGATGCTAAATAAATCCAAAATACTATATAATATACGCCCATCATCGAAATAATTGACAATTTAATTTAAAAAAATGGGCAGCTGTAGTTTTGATGTTGTATAGTTAGTGAAAAATAATGTAATGTTGGGAACCAAATATATGTTTGAGTTGGTTTTTCGACCCAACACCCAACATTATTTGATTGAACCAAATGTCGTGCTCCCACTGTCTCGGACACTCGTGTTTTTTCAAATTGGTCCTTTTGGAATTTTGTAGCAACTTTATTCTAATATAATTTAATTATTTTTCATTAAAATCACGTTCTCTGCCATTCTACATGTAGTTTAATAATTCATAATTAGGATCATATTTCTTACACCTTATTGAAATTAAACCGTTTAATTAGTAAAACTATATATTTATCGTATTTATTGTGGATGTGTGTAACATTGATGATGTAATAAATTTGTCTGATTATTGCTAATATTTTAATTAAATTAATAGATATTTGATAATTTAGCGTTAATAGAATGATACAGAACAATTGTTACGTGGCGGGGAATCATTGGTGCGTTGGATAGTTGAGATCAGAGCCGTACACGTAAGGAAACATCCTTATCCCACGTCCATTCTAACAGTCAACCTGAGCACTTGAAAAGAACGTGCTCCTCTTGTCCGCTGTGATTTTTCCCGGCTTTCATAAGGGAGAAGGCGAGTGCAAGAGGGGCCCACTAGGGTTGTCGGGATGTGTGGGTGGGTGTTTGGATACGGGTTTGGACACAACCCCAAACCGGTTTGTACAAATGTTAATTAACAAATGTTAAAGCTAATTAGTTTAATGCCACTGCTTGTACTTGTAATATAATAATACTTTATTTTATTTTATTTATGTTTTTTACCCTGCTTTTATAGTTGGCCCTTTGTTGGGTTTCTATTGACTGGCTCTTTCTTCAGTCTCGTGCAGAGAGTTCTTCACTGTCTTCTATAAGTACCTATTTTCTCCTTACAGAAACTGATCCATCGTTTCTTCTCGGTCGTCCTCGCCGGAACTGGTTTCTGATTCACTTACTCTCTCAACAGATACTCAGTGTTGAGAGATATAAGCGGATTTCGATTTCGCTCTTGTTTCAACCGTCGCATAGACAATGTCGGCTTGCAAAGACGAAGATCCTCGCGTCTACGGCATCAAAAGTAGTATTCGCGTGGTTCCCAATTTCCCTAAACCAGGTTTTAATCTTTCTTTTGCAGCTGTTTGGTTTTTTTCGAAAATGGGGGCCATGGGGATTGGACGAGCTTCTATTTGTTTGCTATTTTGTAAATCTCCATTTTCTTAGCCCTAAATATCTGCCGTTTTATGGATTTTCTTTTACTTCTGAGATGAGATGATGGTTTTCATTTCTGGGTAATTTTTGTTTGTTTGTTTACTTATGCCATGTCAGGAATCATGTTTCAAGACATAACCACTCTGCTACTTGAACCGAAAGCATTCAAAGACACGATCGACATGTTTGTTGAGCGATACAAAGACAAAGACATTTCAGTCGTTGCAGGTAAATGAAGAAAAATAAAACAGATGTTCGTATGGTAAATTCGTTTCTCTTTTTTTTTTCTCATGTTACGATTATGATCCAAGGCTGTGGACGGACTTCTACTAGTTCTTGAAGGCGGGGTCCATATTTGTGATGTTTAGGTCCATACGATGGTCAAATTTTCCTTAAAGCTCAGGTTTTTGATAGATTTTTTCTTTTTAAAAATGCTTTTCGGGTGAACTTTTGAAGAGAAGAGATTGTTTGTCACTGCAATTGATTTTTTTGGTTAACTCGAATATTATGTGAGCTCCTGAGTAAGAATTAGGAAAGTTCATTACTTTTACCTTTTAGCTTCTGAAGATTCCGATAGAACATGCACTTTCTGAAATTGACAATTTTTTCTCACTGATTCATTGACAAATTTGCTGTTCTATTGGAGATTCTATCAGTTTTTCTTGGTTAAACCTGTTTTGTTTTTTTGGCAGTATAGCTTGTTTATCTGATTGTGCCTTGACGAAGGACACTTTCTCGAAAAAAGTATCTTGGTAAAATTGTTCAAATATAGTTTAAATCAAAATCTTTTCATGTCTGCTGATCTGTTTTTTTTTTATTCTGAAAGAAATTTTTTATTAACCGTGAATGATTATGAACTTCGAATGAAAGGTAGGAAAATTCAAAGAAAGCCTACTTTTTTTCCAACATGCCTGGTTTAGATTTTGTGTCATGTTGTCCTTATGTGGAGTTCTGTAGTCAGTGTTGAAAGGATAAGGTTTCTTTTGTTTGATTGAATGATAAGATCTTCTTCTTCTTATCCATGGAGTCGATTGTTGATTTCCCATTAACTTTTTCACATAGGAGTAGTTTTTGAACAAAAGAAAACACAAAGAACAAACTACAAAATCACTGTAAATCTTTATGAATGGAGATTTGATATAGTTGTCGGAACACGGTAAGCAGATAATATAGCTATTAATATTAGGATTACTTTATTATAAATAGAGAGGGGAAGCGAGTTAGATTATTGAATATAGCCCAAGAAAAATACTATGGAGTACTTCTCTTTTCTGGGCAAGTCTCGCTCGTGTTTTTTTTTCGAATCTAGCATTGGTAAGATTTGAGGTCATTTAGGACTTTTTGATTTCAATTTTTGTTTTATTTCACTGCAATGAATTTGGATGACATCAATTATAAATCGTGGTGTTAATGATAAGTTGATTATGAATAGTAGGGGTGGCATTTGTCAGAGCCACCAATGTGGGGTCAGCCGACCCAATCCGAACCAGGTTTAGTTAGGTTTCAGTTGAATTTTGTTTTTTTTTTATGGTTTTTATAAAAATTATAAATATTTTTCATTGTATTTACTTCCGGTGAACGAATTTTGAGCCAATTTCCAGTTTGATCCGCATTGTTTTTATCCCAAAAACAATGATTGTGACATGAACTGAGGTTTCAAAAAGAATTGGAATCCAAAATGATTTCATTTTTTCCTAAAATTGCTCCGACCTGCATGGTTCGATCGGAATAGTACGTCCACTCCAGTTCTGGCCACCCCTAATGAACATATGCTTCCACCAAGATATTGTTTGCTTAATCCTTCGAGTAACTCCTAAAAAATTCATCTCTATCTTGCTTCTTAACGTAGACAATTTCTCTTGTTAAAATGCATGATACTTCAATAATTTGATCTTTTGTTTTCGCGCATTACATTTCTTTCCATTTTTCTCACGGAAATACTTACCGTTGTTCTCTTATCATATTATTCTTACTTGTATGTTTACTTGAGTCATGCTCTTCGTGTTGGTAGTCTTACTCATTTATGAAATCCAAACTCACCGGGATATGCAGGAATCGAAGCTCGAGGCTTTATATTTGGTCCTCCAATTGCTCTGGCTATAGGTGCCAAGTTTGTTCCTTTGAGGAAACCCAAGAAGTTACCTGGTATGTTTTGTTCTTCTGTTTTCCTGTTTCTACTTCTAATATGCTCTGATTGGAGATTAGGGAGAAAAAAATAGACACATTAGGGAGGTCTCAGAAAATAAGGATAAAGTGAATAAAATCTGAATTATATTATATCTTGTTTTTAAACACAACATTTGAATGCCTTACAATGGTTTTTTTACTGGGTAGGGGAAGTTATTTTCGAGGAGTATGAGCTCGAATATGGAAGGGATTGTCTCGAGATGCACGTCGGAGCTGTCGAGCTCGGTGATCGGGCTTTGCTGGTCGATGATTTAATCGCAACCGGTGGAACTCTATGTGCAGCCATGAATTTACTTGGTAAATTTGACTTCTGAGTCTTATCTTCTCTGCCGAAAAAATGAAATAATGTTATTAAATTATTTTCAGAACGAGCCGGAGCAGAAGTCTTCGAATGTGCATGCATCATCGAATTGCCGGAACTAAAGGTGCTTGATAATCGAATTAGTCCATGTAATTTTTACGATAATTGATCATATCAGTCTTTGATTTCCATTATGGTTTGAAATTGGCGAATGCAGGGTCGACATAGGCTGAACGGAAAGCCGCTGTATGTGCTGGTGGAGAACTTCTGATTCCGTCCGAAAACCAGCCGATTCCGGCCCGGAACTTGAGTTCACAGGGAGACAGTGTACATTAGAGAGGAGATTAAGATTGCTTTCATCTTCTATGATTTCTCATCTTTTCTCCCTTTCATCACTACTGGATTTTGACCACCTTTCTATTGTTGACATCTCTTTGTCTTTTTTTAGTTTCTTTATTTTAGTCCCAACATATTGTTTCTATCCTCTTTATCTTTTCTGTAATTTCTCAAACAAATAAATAAATAAATAAATAAATAAATGGGAATTACACCTTTCATATCTCTTCAAAATTAGAGGGGCAAAACCCGAAATTGTAAATCGAATTAAAATTGCCAATTTTAATTTGATATTATTTTTAATTTTTAAAAAATCGTGATTTATGGGCTAGTATCGAACTTTAGAAATAAAAAATCGTAAAATCAGAATCAGAATTGTGAGTAAAAAATACTAAAATTAAATAAAATTCAACTTAAATCTTAATAAAACTCGAAATAAATCTTAAAATTAGTTATAAATATGTTTAATTATTTGAAATTTGATTAAAATATAATATAAAAATATTTTTTAATTTTTTAAATATATAAAAAATTGAGTTAAAATCAGAATAACAATTGATTTTTCTTCTTTTAATAAATGTTGAAACGGCGTCGTTAGCTCGATGAGCAGTTAGCTACCTGCACGTGACATGCCAATTAACTGGAATCTACTGAGAAGCTATCACCGGAGGCGTTTCCAGCGCCGGCGACAATGGACCAACCTCCGCCTTCTCTCCAGGGCGTCGCCGCCGTGACTACTGGAAAACGATCACCATGCTTTCTCTACCTGATAAATTTAGACATCATTCTCTCCCGGAACCTCCATAGCTTGATGAAGCCCCTTCTTCCCCATTCTTTATTCCTTTTTCTCGAGCTCTCCGCCGATTTCCGCTTCTTTTTCTCCGTAGCTCTATCTCTCCTTCTCAATCCTTCTTCCTCGTCTGCTTTCTATCGCCGTTCTTTTCTCACTCCTCTCATCCTCGGATCCTTACTCGATCTAGCTCTGGTTGGTTTGATCAAAATTCTTGTTCGCCGATCTCGCCCTATTTACAACCACCATGCCTCAATGTCCGTCGCCTTTTCTCCTGATCATTACTCGTTCCCCAGCGGACATGCCTCCAGAGTTTTCTTCATTGCTTCGCTTTTCTACTTCTCTGAATCCGCAATTGGACAGACTGTTAAGGAACTGAGGTATCGGAATAGCTTTGTTGAGAGGTGGGTTGGTTCTAATGAGGGCAAAATGGTTGAGTTCTCGGTTTTGATTGTTTTGGTTTGGCCACTTGTTACCTCTATCTCTAGAGTTTTTCTTGGCAGACATTTTGTGTTTGATGTATTTGTTGGGGCTTTTTTAGGTATGGCTGAAGCTCTCTTCGCATTTCGCTTCCTGAGATTTTAGAATCGGCTCCAGATTTTTGGACGACGTTTTCTCTGCAACTTTTTTTTTTTATTTTCTTCACAATCTATGTAATTCTTTTAAGTCAGGAACAAAAACTTGCTCTGAAAAAGTGCCAAGAAAGGAAAAGCGTCATAGTTATTGCTGGTAAAACATTTCTTTGCATTATAAGATCTTCAGAAATCCGATGGATGTTTTTGTAGATATCTTTTTCTTGATATTTCTATCTGTGTATTGCTGCATTACTCTTTCATGCACTGAAACTATGGAACATGGATTCAGATCTTAGCTAATTACTTGGTATCGTTTGCGTATTATTTTTGTTACTATGGGGATACTACTATACACCACTGAATCTAATGAATGCTAAGAAGTAATATACACAACTGAATCTAATGAATGCTAAGAACTAGAAACAGTAGAAAGTGGAATTCTCACCTGTAAGGTGTAATTTCAACGCGAAAAGGGCAGGTTCTATGTAGACGTTAGTGAAGAACCTTTTAGCCTATTGAAAGGCGCAAGAAATTCTGTATGCATAGTGCCATCAATGGAAATTTGTCGATAGTTTACGGAATCATCTTTCGCTAAATTCTCTTTTCTGAGCCTAGCCTTTGTTCAGTCATTGGGCTTGACTTTGTCTGTGAGGTTGCTATGAACTTTTTTGGCAACCTAATGATATTTAGCTAAGGGGACGTAGGAGATCTTTTTCATATCCTAGATGCTGTGATTTAATTGAGCTGTCTGATTGTCATTGAAATAACAACTGATTCTTTGGAGTATGATTGCTTAATTTCTTCATGTCTAAGATCAATCCATTATCCAATCTTGAGTGATGCCTCACTTAGCAAATGAGTTAAAAATGCTTGCTTTGTTTGTTCCTTCTACCCTCCCTGCTAATCATTTTTTATGCTGCAAATAAAATTAGGTTGTATTTTCATTTGTGTATGTCGTTATCATTGTCCATCTACTTTGAGCTCACTGTTTGTCCTCCCTCTCGATTGATAATAAATGTCTCTTCTTTTATACTGATGTCATGTTACTCTTTTTTCCATTCGAAGGGCCAGATAAAGATGATCAACACCTTTATCTTTTGTGGTTTCAGAAGTTTTACCTGTCTAGTCTTAGAATACCTTCTGACAGGATCAAGAATATGTCAAAATCCCATGTGTAAATGTTGTATTGTGTCAGAGAAATAGCTTGCTTCAACTAAAGCCATTATATTACCTAGAACACTGTACGTTTCTCCATTTTTAGTGGATCCAGAGACTTCTAGACCACTTTCTTCCTCTTTTACTGAATCAGGAATTGAAGTGATTTGTTAGAGACAACCGGCTTTCACTCCCAGGTATGGAAAAGTTGTTTCATATTCTTTTTTTCCTACCTTGGCTCTTTTTAAATTATAATGATTGAGGAGAAAAACACGATTGGAATCTCATTGCAGGCATTTAACTTTTAGCAGAACTTTCTATGACAGTAAAAGGGCAGCCTCCCATGAATAGATCTGTTTAATCAAGTCCATGGTGCTTCTTTGATACTTCCTTGAATCATTATTATTTTTTTGTAGCTTGTGTGAATTATAGAAGATTAATTCATCATGGATTTCGTATTTTTATTATTTGACGTGCCTTATACTTTTATCAGAATATGGGGTAGGATTTATGACTGATTGATTGATGTGTTTATTATTATTTTGCTCCTCATACACTATTTAGATAGTGCTTCAAATAATTATTACCATTTTCGATGTTCTTGGTCACTTATTGGTGCATATTGGGAAAAAACTGTTTTTGGAAGAATTTATTTACAAAAATGAGAAGACAAACAGTTAGCTTTTTTTAAAAGTTTACTGATCATAAAATGGTGTGTGAGATAAGTCCTGAATAGTTCTCGTGCTCTAAATCCAGATTTGATATAGCTTTTCCTTTTAAGAGATAGATGATTTTGAAGTTTTTTTAGCAAAATGACCTTTGTTTATTTGGTTCACTAGCAAATTGTCATTATTAAATCTATTTTCACATGCGCATCTCAGTTTAATCACTAGACATAAGACATGATTTTTGATCTAATTCTTAGTTAGACTGTCTTCTAGATTTTGGTATTGTCCGAAGTTAAAAACCGAATAAGTTATTAGTTTGGGTAATATTATAGTTACTTTTTTACATATGCTGACGTGTTGAGTTATGATTAGTATAATAAATATAATAAATAAATATTTTAATAATAATACACTAAAGCACTTTAATCACACCAATAAGAGCCCGACACGTTAGCGTTTACAATAAAAAAATATCATAAGAAAGTAAACTTAATATTATTATATTAGTTTTGTCTTGATACAACCAGACTGCGAACGGAATATCCCCAATTTTTATGATATTTTGATACAGCTAAAGTGTTAATTGTCAATATAAAGTAGTGCTTTAGGAACAAGTATCATATGTGTTACCGCAACGACAAAATATCTTCAATGTCTGAGAATTATTAGCTGAACACGATGGATTTGGCTTCAAAATCTGGATCTGAATTATTACTTCATCTATTATTGATTAATTCTGTGCTGCCTCTCTCATTACTCATTAGCTTCCACAGTCTACACTGCTTGAAATGCTGACGAGTCATTTTCAGAATTTGACAAAATCCCCGAGTTTTTTTTTCATTAATTATTTGTATTTAATTTCTCTTATTGCAAATGATCAAACGATGAAGTTCTGATTGATGATCTCTATAAGATGATGAAATTTTCCCGTGTTTTAAACGTTACAGGTGACAAAGCCGGTTTCAGACTAGAAATTCATGGACGAATACGAAATCATACGGTGCGTGTTTTCTTTTTCGTATAAAATACCGTATCTTAGTATTGTACACAATTACTTGTATTGATTCTTCTACAAACTGGTGATTGAGTTGGTATTTCCATGTGTATAAATGGATTATATATGATTAGCTACCATGGACAATTGGACATGATTATCTCCCACGACATGCAGAACCTGGGCAGAGCTTTGTCTGCCCACATCTGAAAATGGTTTTTTTTTCTCTCTTGATTTTCAGGTCTGTCTATTTATGCAATTCTACTCTGAAAATGTCATTGAAGCCATGCTGCAGCTTTCTGTAATTGAGTTTCTCTCTCTACCTCTCTCTCTCTCTCTTCCTGTCCTCTAGGTTGTCTGAGTTGGAGAATTTAATGGGTTCTGACAAGACGAAGGGGGGGCCGGTTTACAAAGCTTGGATCTGGATTCCTTTCATGGCTTTTCTGTAAACTCATCTCTTTCTCTCTCCTCTTTTTATTTCACGTACTGGATGACTGCTGCCAACTATCTCTTTTTTTTACCACCACTTGGTGAATAAAATACTATTTTAATGCGGTTTTATTTATTTATTTCACTTGATTTTATTTTTCACATTGAATGGATCAAGTAAAGTGATGATTTTGTTCCGAATGTAGGCTACCAAACTATTTCAAAACATCGATGGAAAAAATAAAAAAAAATATTAAAAGTAGTTCATAGAATATTATATTAATAATATTAGATTTATCTTTTTATTATGTTATCTTAAGTTAATTTCTAACATCCAATTAAATTATTTTTAATAGATTATAATTAAAAATAATTATTTGTAATATTTATTGTATCACTTAGATAATATATAAAGAAAATAAATTTAATGTTATTCATAATTGATTTAGATTATGCATTAATATTATATATTTCTTGATAATTACTTTTGATTTTTTAAAAAACACCCAAAAATCATTAATATGTTAGATTTATCGAATAATTCATATCTTACTTTTTATTAATATGTACTTGAACTTGTTAAGGTAGTGGCATCGTGGGGACTGGGGACCCAACAGATAGATAATAATTCGAAAAAAACTATTAATATTGGCAGAAGGGATGATTTAAATATACAAAAATAATTATTAATTTATTTAATATGAATTATTAAAAAGTGG
Source organism: Begonia fuchsioides (assembly GCA_003255005.1). Lineage (NCBI taxonomy): Eukaryota > Viridiplantae > Streptophyta > Magnoliopsida > Cucurbitales > Begoniaceae > Begonia > Begonia fuchsioides. The sequence continues at coordinate 118,973 of QAOC01041642.1, read as the reverse complement.
CATGAGAGAGTCCCAACAGAGAAGACATGGAGACAGTAATTAAGCAGTGTTTATCGTCTCATGTTTTCCTCTTTTTAAGACATCTCACGTGTTGATGATACATGGATCCCTTCCCCAAACCCTATCTTCCCCTATAAAATCCATTATTTAATCTATAAATTAAATAGTACGCTTTATTTTAGCGTCCCAAAATAATAGATCCGGCCAATAAGACTTGCACATTGTGACCAACATTATTGCAAAATGAATAATATTACGTGTGTTCTCTTTAACTTTGGATTGAAGTTGTGTCCATGGGAGACAAAAGAATAAAGTTAGAGTTACCGTCTTATTCTAGAATTACCACAAGAAGCGTTCTAATTAAACTGTAATTAATATATTAAATTAAAATAAATATTTATTATATTTATTACATGAATAATTATTTAAAATGTCATAGAATAAGAATGTAGAATAAAAAAATTATATTATAATTACTTTTAAGAGAATAAAAGATAATATTATATATACTTTCTTAATAAAACTAATTCATGGTCATAGAATTGTTGGTCTAATTAGTGTCCAATAAGTCTAGTCAATTAATTTTATAATTTGTTAAAATAATTATACCCACAAATATTTTGACACATCAACAATTTTAAAAAATAAAAATAAAAATAAAAAAGTACATTTAGCATCACTTGAAAAGAAAATACAAATATAAACATTTGGTAAGGGGATTAGAGGGTTGGTTAAGACGAATTTCTTATGGTATNTTTTTTTTTAAATTCGGAGTTCAATTTGTCTGCTAATCGAAAACTCGGGATTTTATTTGCTTTTAGACATGAGAACATGTGCTTGTAATTAGATATATTAATTTTTTAAGTAGTCTATAGATAAACTTTATATGATATAAATTTTTCAAAAGCTTAATGAAATATAGTTAATATTAATTTTTAATATAAAGTTTTTTTTGGTAATTTTAGGGAAAAAAAGAGGATGAGAAATTTAAAGGGTAAAAGTTACATTCGGACATGAGTTTCGGTAAACTAAACAACACTCACTTTTTTTTTTTTACGTTTATATAGACGTAGAGACCCTCTAATCGAAGAATTTTACAAAATATTTTTTTTTTAAATTGAGAAATTTATTTATTTATTTTATCAAAATTAGAATTTTTAGGGTAAAAACTAAAAAAAGACTTGAGCTTCAGGCCGATTCAGACATTATTTAAAAATAAATAAAATTTAAAATCTGCGAACGTCAGAGTTAGTGCGGCCGATCGTACGAAGTTATCAGACTCAAGTTGTGTCTGATGAAGAGTCTGATCGGACGCAGTGACTCCTACTCGGACGCAATGACTCTCACTCGAACACAAGATATGTTTGAACAATTTTTTTTTTAATTTTTCAATGGCAAGATTTATTATATTTTTTATACATAAATAAATAAAGGGTAAAAACAAATTTTGGGCCTGAGTTTTTGGAAAATACGTCAAATCGAGCATGAGTTTGCGAAAATTAAAATTGGGGCTAATCAGACGCAACTTTTCTTGCCTCACTCGTCCGATTGTGCCTCACACGGATGAATGAGGCAATAAAATCGTCCCTCATTCGTCCGATCGTCCCTCATTCGTCCGATCGTCCCTCACAGGCTCACACAGACGAATGAGGTAAGAAAATCGTCCCTCATCCGTCCGATATTGCCTTACTTGGACGCATTGTTTCGTCCGAGTGAGGCAACCGCGTCTGTGGGGCACAAAAACTATAAAATTCACACTCATTTTTTCTATTTTTTACCTTTCTAAAATCATAGTGAAACTCTGTCAAAATTTTTATTTTTTTACAAAAAATGAATTTCGGTCGTGAAAAACACATTAGAATCATTGGACAGCAGCGCGACGATGATTCGAGATCGTCTCAGCCGTCGGACCTTGAAGACCGTCCTCGGGTTCTTGATTCGCCTATGTTGGTAGAAGCACGTCGGGGCGAATTTCGTTCCATTGCAAACGAGAGGATGTTTAACGACGTATTCTCGGTACGGTCGGTTAAACCTCCAAGACCAGTTGTATTCGCATCATTTGAAGGCTTGAGGATTCGACAGATGACTGCTGACATCGGGTTGATTGGTATTTTTGAGTTATAAGGCCCATCAGATGAGCGATTAGTGCAACTGTTTTACTCCAACCTCGTGGTATTTGCGGGCAGCGGTAACTCAAGGACATTTACGTTTGTGCGAGATGTGGTCATTACACCGGAGCACATCAACCGAATTATCGATTATTCAGATGCGTCCGAGGATGGACAAGATGAGATGTATTATAACTCTGCTCAGGCCGCACATTGTATTATACAGGCGGCCGGATTATTATTTTTTAGACAAATTCAGGCGTCGGATAGTTGAACAGATTTGTTGATGAAGCCGAAAGCGAACAAGCTCGACGTGGTAGTTCGGGTGATCCATAACATGATATCTCACACGATTCTTCTCAGAGACGGACATCGAGAGCTGATAACACATATGAACTTATATATTATGTATTGTCTTTATACTGGAACCCGATTTAATCCGGGATATTTAGTTTTGTAATCCGAGATATTACAAAACTCATATCCATACTATGTGGAGCGATTCCTCGTGGTGAGGTGATGAAGGCGTCCCGAGCCCAAAATGCTTTTGATCGTCGACAACTTGGGATGATGAGTTTGATAGAGTTGGACGATATGTGGGTTGACAAGAGAGACACGACAGCCGCCCAAATGCACTTCGATCCGGACGTTGATCTTCCCTCTCAGGATGATCTACTAGATTTTACTCATATGCCCAATCCTCCATACGCTGACATGGTGGAGTCGTCTTTTGGTGGGATGCCAGAACCTTCTGCACCTTCATAGGTGGGATGTCAGGACCTTCCTCCCCTTCGATGAGTCAGATGTCAGGATCTTCCGACCCTTCTAGTAGTCAGATGCCGTAGCCCTCGTACCATGAGCCAACATTGACGTTTATGATGGAGCAGATGAACATGTTTCATACTATGTAGATGCAGCGGATGGACAATTACCATGCCGAGCAGATGCAGCGGATGAATAGTTATCATGCCACTCAGATGCAGCAGATAGACAGGATTGAGCATACAGTGGACGAGATGCGGCAGACGCTAGATACAACCATAATGTTTCGAGTTTCTCCTTTCGACCAGAATCCTCCACAGCCCCCACCAGATTGTGGAGATTTTTAGTTACTTTTTTACTGTTATTCTACTTTTTCCGATATATTATTATTGTATGTTTCGATTTGTAAAGAACATGTTTTTTCTTCATCATTATAATACATTTATTTTACTATCGACTTATCCATCTCGGCCAAGCTGGCCACCTTCTACGAGTTTCTGGATTTTTTATTGGTTCCGGCACTGATTCTAGCAGATTATTTTGTGACTCTTGTGTGCTTACGTTGAAGCCCATGAACATGTCTTCCTCATCGGCAGATCGTCGAGCGTGTGAGGTTGAGGCTCTTCCGGGACATGATTTCTTATTATGCTCACTCATACCGCACGTACCACATTGGACAGTGCCGATTTTTTGACTCATGGAAGTGCTGCTACGTTGGGTTTCACTGACGTCTTTTGTTCTTTTCTTCTTTGGTCGACCAGGTCTGCACCTAATTGCTGGTGGTATCAATGTACCATATCTTCAAGGATTGGACGGCCACATCTCATGTTCAGCAATCAGTGCAATGTAGTATGAATACATCTTTAGGTACGTCTCCCGATAATAGTATATGTGTACGTATTGATCGATTGAGGCGCGCATCCACTGCATAGCAGAGATAGCATGAACATATGAAATCTCTGTCAGTTCCCATTTATAACAGTTGCAAGTCTCATTTCCCATATTGACGATAAATTGTCTCTTGTCATTGCTAACTTCATACATGACATTTCCTGAAAATACGACACTCAAATTCCTCGCCTTTCGGGTCGTTTGATTTAAGATTTTCCTTATTCTTGGGCATAGCATATCCAAACTTTGAAGCATCGTCTCGTGTCTTTTCACAATACGAACAACTATAGATTTACGTAACATTTCCAACATTGTCCCGTTCGAACTGTTAACATCTTGTCTTAACTGTTCGAGAAACCAACTTCATGAATCTTTGCACTCCGACTCCACTACTGCATATGCAAACAGATAGAGTCTATTATCAGAGTCAAAACCGACGGCCGTTAGAAGATGGTTGGGACTTGCACCTTTCAAGTGACAACCATCCAAACATAAGACTGGTATGGCGAAATAGACAATTGCCCTCACGCATGCATAAAAATATACATATATTCGTTCAAACTGACAGACACCTCCTTCACCTATGCCGTACAATAATTTGACTTGGATGCCGATTCTGCTACCAGGGTTGGACCTTAGGAGCTCATCTCCATATTATCGAAGAAATTGAAATTGTTCTTCGTCAAATCCTTCATTCAAACGTCGCGCTTCTAGGCGACTATTAATTGCAATACATGAAGATATGATAACATTGTAATCTTTACGTACTGTCTCCATTATATATGAGATTTCCCACATAGGTTGACTCTTGAACCTGTAAAGATATGTGGCTGCTACCCATTTTGCCGATGCAAGTTGATTTTTGAATACTCGAGCACAAGTATGACTATCAACGAAAGTTTTAATTTGGATTGTTTCTTCTCCATGCATCTTTGAAGCATGAAGGCATAATTGACATCCCTCTACACATATTGTTGTTAGTCTCTTTGAATTGCTTCTTTTGAAAATGATCCCATAACCATTTGATAATGCATTCTTCGTGATTTCATTTTCCAAATCTTTAACAGATTGGTACATTTTACCGAGATAAAACTCGCTCTCAGCCGCCGTTGGCAAGCTCAAAACTTCGGTTGTATTTTCATCGTCTGATTTAGGTGACATAGCTGAAACCATCATATTGGCTCCATATGAGGAAGATTGAACCTCTACATCATATCCACAGTCAAAATGTTGCAAATGAGAGACATATGTAATAGGTTCGCAAACTCAATCCATATTTGTTTCACTTTCTTCTGCTCCATCTTCCTCGTAATTCGTTGCTTCTAACCACAAGTTGCTCGCGCTACCAGCCATTATAGTAGGTATATAACTATTTTTCGAAGATGTGATTTTCAATGAGAAAGAAATGCGAATTTATAGTTTTTTCGGGTAACGGACGCATAAATTGCCTCGCTCTGACGAATAATGCATCCGAGTGAGTCAATGATCAGACGAATGAGGGACGATTGGACGAATGGGGCAAGAAAATCGTGCCTGATTCGTCCGATGCTCCCTCACACAAACAGATGATGGATGATTTTCTTGACTCATTCGTCCGATCGTGCCTCACACGGACGAATGTAAAAAAAATTGAGTCTAATGAGCCTAAATTTTAATTTTCGCAAACTCAGACCCGATTTGACTTAATTAATAAAAACGGTCCTAAAATTTATTTTTAATCATAAATAAATTATATTAAAATTAACAAAAAATGCATTAAATTGCATTGAAAATGAGTCAAAACTGCTACAGTCATCATCATCTTCCTTCAAACCCTCCGATTCCGTACTCCTCTGCAGTCTCTCTCTCTACAGATCCGTGCTCCATGAGAGAGACAATCCGTGCGCTTTGAGACGCGATTACCTATAAATTCGTATTTCTGTGGAAATGCCTTCTTACTTTAGGTTATTAAATCGTTCTTCTTTCTTTCTCTCTCTACGAATCTATCTTAGTTTCAGTGGCTCCATTTTTTTATTCCCGCTCAAGCCCTATCTCCCGACGGAAACTGAAATTGAAGCTACGTAGGTTGACGTCTGCTATTTTGTTTTTCTGAAGTCGATTGAGTGTTTATGTGTTTATGTCAGTAACTTTGATCGGAGAAACCGGAAGATGAGAGGCAAAGAAATGACCGCGGTATGCTGTATCTCGCTTGAGAGTTTTGGCGTTGGAGGTTTTGGCGATAAGTCGCCGGAGAATGAGTCGTTATCGAGAGCCAGAAGCTTGCCGACGAGTATAACCGCCGGTCTCGGTGGACCTGATGAAAATGTAGGGGGGACAACGGGATCGGAATCCGCAGTAGCTGGAATCCTTTGCAAGTGGACCAATTATGGCAAAGGATGGAGATCCAGGTGGTTTTTATTGCGTAATGGAATTCTGTCTTATGGGCATATTCACCGGCCGGAGCACTTGAATCTCCTTACTCCGATGGAGGACGTGAGGCTGATCGGAGAGATTTCGACTCTTCAGCTTTCTAAGATTGACGTCGGAGGCGGGAGACTTAAGAACCGAAAAAATGCAGGAGCAGTTCATCTCAAGGTAAATTGGCGATGAAGTCAATGATAAAGAATTTCGACGTACCTATCGGAGACGAGTTCTGGATCTGTAAATCTCTCTTCGTCGATCAATTTTCTATCTCCCGTTTGATTTTACTCTACCTGTACCTCCTTCATGATTTCTCCATATCCGAGTCTGATTCTGGCAGAGAATCAGTGGTTTTCAAAATCTGAGCTAAAAAGGCAAATCTTATGAACCGTCGGTTTCTACCATTACTCAACATTTTCTGGTTCGCTTCGTCCTTCTTTGACCACATCTCTCTCTCTCTCTTTCGCCCTACGTTTACTGTGCTTCACTTTCACAGTTTCTCTGGTTGTTGATGCTGAGTTGGTCACGTCAGCAGGTGAATTCAAGATCAATGATAGTCTGTAGTTACATTTTCTTCTTCCCCTATCGCCTACGACCGTTTCAGCTTCTTCGTCGCCATAGCTCCGTTTCAAGCTCTCTCTCTTCTCTCTGTATTTTTTTTGCCTTTTAAGAAAATTGTTTTATTATTTTATTTTTCACTGTTCACAAGCGTTAAAGAGAAGATAACAAGAATTCTTATATAAGACCTGGATCTGCACTGAAAGCCTACGCCCTCCACGGCCAGGATCTTCCGGTTTAGTTCTATCTTCGTGGGTGGCGCGTAGCTGATTATTTTCCGTCTACCGATATTTCCAGCTATAGTNTTCCGTCTATAGTCTTTGCTTTTTTTCTTTTTTTTTTTTAAAATTAGAATTTCTTTGATTTTTTTATCTAATTCTTCGTCGCAGATCTCGTCGTTCCGGGAGAGTAAGTCCGATGACCGGCGATTTTACGTATTCACAGCTACGAAGACTCTTCACCTGAGAACTTGTTCGAGAAAAGACCGAATCTATTGGATTCAAGCTTTGGTCGCTACTCGGAGCTTAATTCCAGTGAGAAATAGGAGCAATTCCCTTTCTATTCCTCCTAATGACTTCTCTACGTCGACGGTGAGACTTAGGAATCGTCTCATCGAGGAAGGAGTCAGTGATACTCTGGTGAAAGATTGTGAGCGTATCATGCTCTCTGAGTTTGCTGATGTACAGTTACAACTTCAATTTCTCTCCGAAGAACGATCAAATCTCCTAGACACATTGAGGCATTTAGAGGTAAACGACAACTCTACAAATTTCAACTCCATATCTCTCAATCTATATGATGACTGTGAGGATTTGCAGCTTTGGATGCTGCTTGCAAGTCAAATTCATTATCTTGTAATTTACATTTATTACTCGATTTGTTGTGGTAATTTTTCTCCGCTCGTTTCTCAGTGGTGGTTTTCTCCTAAGATGGCTCTGTGGGGCCTGGAAATTGTAGACAAGTGTTAGATCCACTAGATCATATTTATAATTGTCTCCACTCGAATGCAGCTTATTTAAACGTCAACGTCAAACAATCGTTTTTAGTGAACCACAAGCTTTTACATGGGTAGAGTCGATAGAAAAAGAAAAAAAAATCATTGGCGGTGTGAACTAGATATATTGATATCATGACGCTAAAGTACTTTTAGTTGTGTAAATTCATGCAAATTCCCTAAAAGATAATAACGGATGATGTCCAGCTATTGGTATTGGAAAGATATAAATTCTTCTGATCAGTTTTTCTGCTTTGATGGGATCCACTTTGTTGGAGGATATTGTGATGATTAATGGTTTTTATTATTATTTCTGGTGTTCTCCTTAATGTCTTTCTCATCTGTTAAGTGTTATAGTCAAACAATTATCTTTTGCATTTGCAGGTGGGTAATATTGAAGTTGAAGCATCTCGGATTCATGATGGTCAGTACCAGTTGTTAAAGCACGAATTTTCAACAATACGGCATGGAAAATTTAGTGGTAAAGATATTATATTTTGCATATCCAATTTTTTCTGGTATAAGTCATTTTTCTATTTGTATGCAAGTAATATATTTGAAAAAAGTAGATAGATCGTGGATACATCTTCAAACTTTCTGTCAAAGTATTGGTGTTTCGCACAAATTGAATTTGTTGGTTTGTTCTATTTGATACAACTTATATTGGCTGCAAATGAAAGTAAGCTACTCTTATAGACACTTTTAGAAGTGAGAGGTTGAGGTGGACTACATGTCTGAGAAAGAATTCAAAATAATAAATCTGATTATATAATATCCTAAACTTCTCTTTTTGAGTACGACCCTTCAAATTTATTACTTATTTTCTTTCAAATATTATTATGCTATATCTTCTAAACAGTGTTTTGGTTAAATGACAACAAGTAATATTTGGATAATGATTGATTCATTGTGCTGCAGTCTTTAGCCGTTTCTGCTGTCTGTGAATGACTTGTTTGAGAAATAGTTGTATACACATTGAGATGCATAATGTGAATTTATTTTTTCAATCACCACATAAGAAGGTAGGTAATAGGGCTAGCCTCACATTTGCCTTATGATTTCCAAATTAAAGAAATTTATCTTGATTCGTTATGCATTTGTAATTATGCAAGTAATCTTCATTTTTGAAGTGATCATTGGTATTATCTTGACAAGAAGCAAACTTCTTCTTAATCTCTCTTTGATTATAGCATGATTACTCTAATTCTTGAAACATTTTAGAATGCAGTACTACTGAATCCTCAGATGACGTTGAGAAACAAGAAATTGATGATGTGTCAGGAGAAGATGAAATATCCTATTATGACTCCAGAGATTCTTTTACAGACCTCACTCTTAGTCATAGTTCTTTAAAAGGAGCTTTAGATTGCAAAGATAATGGTCAGAAACCTGAAAGGCAATATGATAATGTAGAAAAGATGCAAAAAGAGAAAGAATTATGTAATGCTGCAAACTTATGCAGTCACAGGCGGAAAAAACTTCCTGATCCAGTTGAGAAGGAGAAAAAAGTCAGTCTCTGGTCCATCATTAAAGACAATGTTGGAAAGGATCTTACGCGTGTTTGCCTTCCTGTGTATTTTAATGAGCCTTTATCGTCCCTTCAGAAGTGTTGTGAAGACTTAGAATACTCTTATCTCTTGGATCGAGCATATAAATTCGGTAAAGAGGTTAGTTTACATGACTGCCAATTATTTCATGTTTTCATGGTATGATTTTGTAAATTCAGTGGCTTTGTGTGACCATAATATGTCATTAAAAATGTGCAAGCAATTAAAGTAGCCTTCCTAACTATGTTCTATGTTGCTTCAAAATATTATGTCATGCCTTGTGAATGCACTCCCTTCGATCATATAATCCGATACTCCCCCATTCACACTGCCCATCTTACTCACATCCGCACAAGCGCACATTCACCCATATTCCCTTACACACCCACATCCACATACCCTTACACACCTCAATCACCTCTCTCTCTCTCTCTCATACAGACACACACAGACACACACACCATCACATAAATTCATTTATCAGAGGAAATACAAATATAGGGCAATTTTCTGATGTATTTTCTTTTTTTTTCATGATATAATTTTTTTATTTCCCAACGTATCTGTGTAAAAGCTGATTAACCATTGCTTTAATATCAATCAATATGTTCTGACCATCCATAACTTAATTGTGTCATCAGGGAAACAATCTACAAAGAATTCTTAATGTTGCTGCCTTTGCAGTTTCTGGCTACGCTTCCTCTGAAGGCAGGGACTGCAAGCCATTCAATCCTTTGTTGGGTGAAACTTATGAAGCTGACTATCCTGAGAAAGGCATTCGTTTTTTCTCTGAAAAGGTCAGCACATATTTCCTGTGATAAAATTGTTAGAGTTACGAAATAATAGTTTGATGAACTGAATCTGAAATGATTAAAATTGTATGGATCTCAGAAAACTTATTATAGGAATAATAATTGATAAATGCAATCTATTAGGTGAAAATACAATGATGACTAATTTCATGGAAAAACAGTGTCAGAATATGGAGATGGAAATGGAAATAAGCTCCATAGTTCGGCATCGATTATTGTGCATAGATGCATTTGTTGGTATACCACGCGGATCATTACCAAGATGTAATTACTCAGGCTTTTCTATGAGCTATGTGAGTAGGTTAAGAGGTGTTTTTTTCAGTCATTAGAATAGCTTATGCTTCTTCCTCAAATAGTTCCAAAATAGGGAAAGAGCAATTTTTTATAATCACATGTTTACTTTGGTGATTTTATGATTTTGCTTCCACGATGTCTATCTTATTCATAGCAAATTTCAATTACTTCCACTATTCAAACTACAGGTAAGTCACCACCCCACTCTCGTTGCATGCCATTGTGAGGGTAGAGGTTGGAAATTCTGGGGTGACAGCAACCTCAGATCAAAATTCTGGGGCATGTCTATTCAGCTCGATCCTATTGGAATCCTCACCCTTGAATTTGATGACGGAGAAATATTCCAGTGGAGCAAGGTGTGGATCGGTGCATGACTGTATTTGCAGAATATTGAAGGATTGAATTGCTCTACAGCTTTAAAAACCCTAAAATAATTAATTTGGTGTTTGTAGGTGACAACAAATATTTATAATATCATCTTAGGTAAAGTTTATTGTGATCACCATGGTACAATGCACATACGTGGGAATCAACAGTATTCTTGCAAACTTAAGTTCAAAGAGCACTCAATTCTTGATCGAAACCGGCACCAGGTTTGTCATTTGATTTGCTGTTTAATTAATGCTTTTACTCACTACATGTTTAGCCTCCTAATAATCAAGCAGGCAGTTATTACCTGCTCCATTACCTTAGTAGTGTTTTGGTTTTTACAGGCGTTTCTAATTCTTGTTATCTATCCTTCTTGTGAAGGTTCATGGATATGTTGAGGATGTTTCTGGAAAAAAGGTTGCCACATTATTTGGGAAGTGGAATGAAAGCATGTATTATATTGATACTAGTGCCCCTGAGAAATCTAAGAGTGAGAATACTTCATGCGATGCTTGCTTGTTGTGGAAAAGCATTAAACCTTCCTCCACTCTTGGTCGATACAACTTAACTTCATTTGCAATAACTCTGAATGAATTGACCTCAGAAATGAAGGTATATAAGATGCTCAGGCTCAAATGATATCAATTTTCTTTAGTTTTTCTTATTCTTGGTAATTTGATCTCGGATGAAGGAGACGCTCCCAGCTACAGATTCCAGACTTAGACCTGATCAGAGACATCTGGAAAATGGAGAGTATGAGAAGGCAAATTCAGAGAAACAACGATTGGAACGAAGGCAAAGAATTGTATGTTTTGCACTACTTTGGACTATTCTTATGCATGCATAATCACTTGTTTTGGCTTAAATGAAATTTATCAGTTTTTCAAATTTAAAGTCCTGCTACTTTCTGTATGTTTATTCTTTGCAAAGCTATTGAACTAATATTTTCGTTAGTTTAATTATTTATTTTAAAACTAAAATAACATAATCCAATGCAAGACCAACTAATAAAATATGTAATTTTTCTACAAGTTTAATTTTCGATTGATATGACCATAATTCATATGATATAAGTTGCCTAATATGGATGATAGCTTGTTGATATTTAGCTTAATTCTCTTTCTATTCGTTTTCATTAGTTTTGAAAATGTTTGAGAAAAATTGTATCCATGTGATCGTTATGGTCCTACATTTGGTTAGCTAGCCATAACAAGTTAAACGTCATCAAAACTAGGGAAATGAAAAATTGCAATTGCATTGCTGAAATGTTGTCAATTTTATCACCCTTGATACTGGATTCCTGTTCAGTATCAGATTTGGAATTCCACTATAACAGTGAGAAATTTCACTCTTAAATTGTTTTCGAGAAATTTTTTTAGAAATGAATGATGAGTTTTCTATTGACGAAGTTATTTGTCAGGCATTCACAATAGCCTTGGAAAATATGAAGACATCATATTTGTGTTACCAAAACGTGGAGTTTTCACTTAAAAAATCAAAAACAGGAATTTGGTTGTTGCATGCCTCTCATTTTCATCCCCAGTCATATATTCCTATCAAATCTGAGGTGTGTCATAACTTTGATTGTCTGTTTATTCAATGCAAAAATCATGTTAAGAAGGTAGAAAAGAGAAATGATTTGTTTTTGTGTTCATTTCAAGTTGATCACTTTTGTTTTTTCATGTTGCCAAAGCATATTTGCTTCTACTAGGGATGACTCAGAAAAAAAAAGTTCACTTAAAAGTTCTCTATGCATTTGTGAATGGCAACTCATTATTTGTTCATTATCATTCTTCCTCTCACTGCAGTCTAGGAAATTACAAGAAAGTGGGTGGACTCCCAGGTGGTTCAAGAGAGATGGAGAAGATGGACAGTTCTGCTATGTGGGTGGGTACTGGGAAGCTCGGGAGGAAGGAAAATGGGATGGATGTGCTGATATTTTTGGTGAATTGAACGAGGATTTTGTCGATTCTTTGGAAATTTCTCGATAACCATCAGGTTTGTTGCTGTTAAACTGCATAATCTTTTTCGATTTGTATTTGCTTGAAAAATCTAGTCCCTTGCTTGAAGAGGTGACTGAAATTTGTGAATTGATGGCAACTTTGGAGAAATAAAAAATATGAGTGGAGAAAAAAGAACTTGAAAAACATTTTTGCTAATGCCCTTGGCTATTTGCTTGATTCAAAATGATTAGACCTGGTACATGTGTCAAATAAAATATGAACTAGCTATTAATCTAATAGTACATGAACCAACATCCTGACACATACATGAATCTCTAGCTCTAGGTTTCTTCACAAATACATGGATTTTAACTAAAACTATATTAATATTAACAAAAACACTTTTTATTTAAAAATACATTAAGAACATAAAGATTGAAGAAATTAAGTCTATTTTCACCTTAAGCTGAATTCATTGTATCTCCCAATATCATCATCCTTAGCTTGTTGAAAGTATCAGCTACTTGATTATTGGTATTGCACATTCACTCTTTGCAATGCAATCACAAATGAAATGATATCTCACATTTATATCTTTGTTACTATAATGAGACGCTAGATTCTTTACCAATGTTAAGTTGGTTTACTGTCGACAAAAAATATCTGTGGGTTCTTGTGGCAATTGAAACTTGATTCAATAGTCTTCTCAATCCTATAATATAACAAAGAATGTAGCAACAATATATTCAAATTCATGAATGGATAATGTTCCAATTCATTGTTTCTTAGGATTCCAAGTAAAATACTGAACTACTTGTAAAAAAACAAAATTGGATGTGCTCTTTAATATCCACATCTCCGCTTCAATCGCCATTGCACTTTCTCACTAGCTTAAATTCATCACGAAAAGCCTGGCGAATTTTATCGTAGATTGGATTATATTAAAAACTATGCTTCGCCGCATTTAAATGTGTTATGATTCGTTTCTTGCTTATCCAACCACCTCCTTTGAAAGCCAGTCATATTAGATTGGTCTCAACCAATCGTTCAACCATAATACGAAGCTCCTGCTTGGTCATATTAGATGTGCTGATTATTTGTATCCTCCTAACTCAAGTTGTGTGGCTCTCACTTAAAGGGCAATCTTTAAGCATTTCATCTAGTGAGCTGTCCATAACCTCTTTTTTGCGTGTCTACTTTAGGATCTTATTCTATTCTTCATTCAAATCTAGTTTAATCATTGAGTCAATTGACAAGTTTTGTTATTAAGCAATGAAAAAAGGTATTTCCTTGTAATCGAATCCTTTATTTTTCTTTGAATCATTGAGTTTATGAACTATTCCACGACACTCCTCCCTATCCTTCTCCATACTAGGCAAGCCTCGGTTTACCTTTGAGTTTTGCTGATAACAATGGCGAGTCTTAGTTCCTGATCTTTTAGTTTCTCTGATTATGTAGAAGCAGGAAGTGTCTGCTTGTTGTCCTCTGTATTGTTGGAGAGTTGATATCATGATTCGACTATTTGATACACGGGAAAAAACAATACATGAACTACCTTAGTAACCTAGTACATGTACATGAAACAGTATACCATACAAGAATGTTCTTTCTTTAGGCTACTGCTCACAAATACATGTACTTTAATTAAAACCATATAAGACATCTAACCAAATAAAGATGGATAGAACTAAGTCACTATTTTTCAACAGAATTCAGGTTCTCCATAGATTCTCTTTAATAGCATGGAAAAAGCAGTAATCAGTAATCAACATAACGTGGGGTTGGTTAAATTGTTCTAAAATGGATTTGTATCCAAGAAATATAAAGTTCTCTAAGTGAAATTGTTTAGATTTAAGTGTATATAAAATTCTGCAGATAATAGCTAGAGCGAAGTTACTCCCAGATTATGCTAAAGCTGCTGTAGAAAAAGACTGGCATGGTTGATGAAATCTGGAGAAATTATTTCCAGGTACACAGATTCTCATTAGGGACACTCTGTGAACACACTGAACCGCCTTGTTTATTTATTGATTGGTGCTTGACATTAGTTCATATTATATATATCTTAGAAATTGCATAATCAGTCATTGAAGAGATCGCGTCTATGTTTGCCGCCCCAATTGGTCAATCCAATTTTTGAGGATTTAAATGTATCCCCCAGATATTCTAAAGCATCCCGGGTTACCATTTTCTTTTGTTCTCTTTTATCGTAAACTAGTCTAAGCTGTATTTGATAACCAAGTCGAATGCACTTGTTAGCTGTCTCAATTTTCAGCTGTCAAATAATTGCGAGTAACCCAACAATGGCAAGTTTAGTCTCTTATTGGATATATATCATTACATGTAATATTTATTCAGATCTGACTCCAATTTCTATGAGCATGAATTGACATCTCCTTGCATGATTCTCTGTATCGCCTGAATTTACTGAGGGCTCTGCATTATTAGAGAGAGAAAGAGAAAGAGGGGCCCTTTGCAGTACATGTGGAAAGCTTCATCTTGAGAGAGAAAGATGAGGACTGTCCGGATCAGGTAATGGTCGATATTCTTATCTTCTGATTTGTATTTACACTTGCATGTTCTTATGAAGTTATTGTGCTATATTTTAGAGAATTAACCCTATTTTTGGAATGCTGCGTTGCATCATCGAAAAAAGGAGGAAAGATGCAATGCTTGTGGGGTAAAATTATAGAGCCTTTTCTGCACTTCACGTGGTTGCACTTATGGCACGCGTCAACGTTATGATTCCCAGATTCTTATTTTGGGTAAGGAAAATCCAGGTGGGGTTCCTCTTTTAACTTTCTTGTTTATGAAAAATCCAAAAAGACTTTTTGGAGATACTGAAAAAGTCTTGGATTTGACCTAATTTTTGTGAGTTTGGCAGGGGGGATCCCCCCTCACACTTCTGGATTAGGACTCCACCTTAGAAAGCAATGTTTTGGACTGTTTGTCTAAGTCTATCAAAACCATTAAATGTGGTTTTGAGATGATCTAAAAACCACCATGTTCCAAGTAGAAAGATGAACCTTGTTGATTAACCCTCGCTTGAGAGTCGAGCAAGATTGTGTAACTCTATTGGTATTTACCTAATTGACCCTGACACTAGGTCATCCTTCTATCCTTTTTGTATTGGTAGAGCTAGCATTCAAGCCGGCTCGAGCGAGTTGAGTTAGAAATTTTCTGACTTGTCGAATTTGTCGAGCTTTTTAAGCCGAGCCTGTCGAGCTTATTCAAGCCGAGCTTGTCGAGCTTTTTTCTAGAAATTTTGGCTTGAGTCGGCTCGCGAACCTCGAGCTTATTTGAGCCGAGTCTGAGCCGAACCGGTCGAGTCTAAACGAGCCGAGCTAAACAAGTCTAAGCACGAGCTGAGCTTTCCCTAGCTCACGAGCCTTGCTCGCTTGAATGCCAGCACTAGGTATGGGTGTGGATGTGTCAAAATTACACCTACGTAGTTTTGAGTCAGTAAAAATTAAGTTTTTAGTATTTGTAGAGATATGACTTAGTCGATCAAAGATCATCGATCTATTAGTTTTCTAATTATCTACTATTCAACACTTTAACATAGTGGGGGTGGGTTAAGTGATGGAAGAAATTAGGAAGAAAATGGGTGGTGGATAGTTTCTTTATATGCTTATTTATATAGGCTTTTGATTATCAAACAATATAGTTCATTCCCTTGTGATCGAAATTCTACTCTCTTGTTCGCTCTCCCTCGTTTTTGGTTCAACGGTATGTTCATATTCGCATCAAATTTGGGTTACATGAATTGTGTTCTTAATTTCGTTTGGCTGGAATTGATTGAAACTTTGACAGGGGCTCGGAAGCAGCGTTAACAACGTTATTCTAATAGATAGAATAGAGCAATAGCTGCCATTTTTTCCATCTTACTATCAGTGGTACGAGATTTCTAATTACTATCATTATTCTCCATAATCATGGCAAGTAGGCTAAGATTCCTCCAACTCAACGCCCTCCTCACCAACCCTTCTATCTTTATACACGTACCACTTAGCACAACCCAAATAAATCACAAAGTTCAACCCACTTAGAATAGCCAAAAGCCAGTAGAAATTATAAAGCTTTCCCTGGTTCAGATCATCGGCCAGCCACGGCCTCTTCTCCCCCGTCACCCGGTGCACCACCGTCACCAGCAGCGAACTTACGAAGAACCCTAGCGAAAGCGTGCTTAGAAACAGCCCCGTGCTCATCGTCTTCATCCCCTTCGGACACTCCCTTAAAAAGAAGTCTAGCTGCCCTATATATGTGAACGCTTCCCCGGATCCAACGAGAAAAAACTGCGGCACCAACCAAAACACGCTCAACGGGACCTCGCCGACCGGATTTTTTCTCGTTCCGGTACCTTCTGCCACTCTCAGCCGCTTTATCTCCGTCGTCGCCGCCGCCACCATGGCGAACATCGAGAAAACTAAACCAACCCCGATTCTTTGTAACGGTGTTAGTCCTTGAGGGTTCTTTAGGAGTTTTCTCGCTGCTGGTACAATGATTCTGTCGTAAACCGGGACGGTTAAGAGAATGCTTCCGACGAAGAAAACAGTCAACGATGCCGCCGGGATTTGAAAGGATTTTCCGACACGGCGATTCATGGTGGTTGCTTGAGCTACTGAAAAAGTCGTCATCTGAGCATAAACTGTCCAAAATATTATGGTTGTGGCCCAGATGGGTAACATTCTGATCACTAATTTCACTTCTTCTACGTCGGTTAGGGTTGCGATGCACCACTTGTTCATCACTGTGTTACCGGAACCATGGTTTATTGCTGCCTTATCCAAGAAACTGCCCATAATAAATAAAAGAATATATATTATAATATGAAAAAGAAGAAAAGAACGAAGGGGAAACATTAAATATGTGAATAAAAAAGAGAACTTTCCCATGCCTAAAAGTTGAACTGGGGAAGGTGGAAACTAGGATGCAACATGACAAGTTTGCGTGAGGATCGATTTAAGAGACCACCCAGTTGGGCAGGCTGATTCTCGTGATTAGGATTTCTTTTTCCATTTTTCAATTTGGAATTTAAGAACTTTATCATTATCTTTATTATTTTCTTCCTTTTTATATATTTATTTCAAAAAAAGAGAAACAGATAGGAAAAAAACTCTATTATTATAAGCCCATCATATTAAGCATGGACAAAACTAAGCTAGAATCGTCAAGGAATTGTCGGTTTTGATTCGGTATTAGTTTTAATTTTTAAAAAACCGTGATTTAGAGGTCGGTGGTAACTTTAAGAGTAAAAAACCATAAAAACATAACTAGGACTGTGAGTTAAAAAAAATTCTAAAATCGAATAAAACATTACCCAAACTTTAATTAAATTTAATATAAATACTAAAAATTGTTATAAATCTGCTCAATTACTTAAAACTAAATACAAATATAATAAAAAATAGAAATATAAAATAAAACTAGATTAAAATTAGAATGAAAATGAAACCGTTGATTCTATTACCTGTTTTAAAAATCTCAAACAAAAAATTTCAATCTAATTCAAGATAAAAGTGTGAGAAACCCATCTATGTCTTGCCCATTGGTTTGAAGAGAGAAATAGAGAAGACAATCAGAGTTTGAGTTGGAAGACTCGTGAGGAGCTGGAAGGGGAAGTCATCAGTCACATCAGAGGCCATGTTTTCATGCTGGCCAAAGACACCCATCTACCTAAACATAAGTAATTCTCTCTCTACCCAGTTCATCTTCTCTCTCTAGAAACCCCACACTTCCTACTTTGATCTTCCATTTCATTGATACTACAGTTATTCTTTGATTATAAACTAGGTTTCGATAAATATGTTCAAAAAGAAAAATATAATTTATGATTCCAAACACAAATAATAGTTCGACGAACCTGAACTGCTTGGTATGGGGAAGTTTCTGCTTCTTCTTCTTCCCATGTCCATCGTCTCCGACATCACCCACGTTGAACAGGAACGAAGTGTCGGATGGAGCTTCTAATCCTCGCTTCTTCCAAGCAGCAACAAAAACTGCAGCGATTTGCGTTAATGGACTCCCAACGAGTTTCTTGAAGCGGTACCGTTTCGTGCCCGACAAGAAGACGAGCAGAGCTAGAACAATGGCGGAAGCACAGATTCCGTAGCCCCATTGCCGTCCCAGGTTGTCTTGAATGTAGACGAGAACAGTGACTGCAGCTAGAGAGCCAAGGCTTATGAAGAAGAAGAACCAGTTGAAGAAATTAGTCATTTGAGTTCTTTCTTGCGGGTCTGAGTCGTCGAATTGATCTGATCCGAACCCTGAAACACTCGATTTTAAACCTCCGGTGCCAAGCGCAGTGAGGTAGAGAGCTACGTAGAGGACCATCAGCTGCGTATTGTTCGCCGGAATGCACGGCCGGTGAAACCCTGGTTCGCATTGCGGTGGCCGGAGACTTGGAATCACGGTCGAAACGGTCAAGATCGCAACACCCTAATGACAAAGAAATCATTTCCTCAATATTCTACTCAAAGAAGAAGAAGTCAAGGACAGTTCATCGTCGATTCTTACGCTGGCTTGAACGGCGGCGAAGATGGAAATGGTGAGGTACCTGAAAAACGAGAAAAATGGTCTTACTAATTTTGAGTAAAATAGGAAAGAGTTGTCGACGGGAAACTAGACCTGCCGAGAAACGTGTCGGCGATGAAACCTCCGAGAAGACAAAGCATGAAAGAGGTTCCAAGAAAGTTAGTGACAGTGTTAGCAGAAGTAGCATTGCCCAGATGCATGGTCGCCGTCAAATAGGTCACCAAATTTACAGCAATACCCAACGTCGTCAATCTCTCGGTAGCTTCAGCCCCTAAAACAAACACAAAAAATCAATCAAGAGAATGAAAAAAAGCTTTAAAACGAAGAAAATAGCTCAAGAAAAGCTCGATGAAGAGACCTAAGATCATGGCTGCAGAAGTCCAGCCACCGGATTTCGACCTCTCGGCCGGCCGGCCTCTATAATCCCAAGCATCCGGTAGGGTTTTACCTTGCATCTGAGGAAGATGACTCATATTCTAAAAGACTTTTTTGTTATTCAGAAACTGATGAAAAAGCTTAACATTGATGCCTGTTTGGAGCAAAACCAGTGGAGGGGGGAAAAAGAAGACGATGAAATTATGAAGCGGAGAAGCCATTTTTATAGCCAAAAAGCTCATGGACTTCACACTGATTTATAAAAAAGGAAAAGTTGATTGCTAGATGACGTGACACATGTAGGCTATACGTGTAGTTTTGTACGAAAAAAATCAAATAATAATTAAAAATTCCATTTTATTTGGAGATGCAGAGGCCATGGTTGACGCTTGATTAGGGTTTCAAGCTCGAGTCCATCTTCTGATTAGGGTTTCAAGCTCGAGTCCATCTTCCTGCCCATAGACTTTCAAAAATTGAAGAACTACTCATATCATAGTTTTTTAATGGGCTTGTTTAGATTCATCCAATATTTTTTAAAAATAAATTTAAAATTACATTATTATTTATACGCTTGTATATTAAAACATAATTGGTCTATTGAAATTACAGTTAATATAAATAAATTTTATACAGTAGTAATGAGTCAACACGTCAACATGTACAATAAAAAAATAATTATAAAATAATACAATTTTGAATTATTTTGTCTGTGACCATTGATAGAATGTTGAAGGATTAAACTATGTTGAACGTCGGCACACAACATAAAATAAACTTAATTAAGAAGAAAACACTTTGGATAAGCCAAAATCATAAGGACCTACACTACGAATAATCAACTTATGGCGTGACCTACTGCATTAATTTAAATAATTCACTGTATCTTGAAATTTGTAGTTAAGAAAAATGGCAAATGATGGTAAGATTATTTATGTATTAATATATTAATTACATTTTAATTGAATCAACGATGTTTAAATCTCCACATTTATAGTAAAAATACACAATAACGAGATAACTCTGGCATTATTTACACTAAATACATTAAGCAGCATTGCATCGACAATTGTCTACAATTGAGTCTCGCGTATTTAGAAATATATATATCGAAGATTATGATTTAAATGATCGTTATTATGTGATCAACTTGGTTCAACCACGTTCCGATTCTTGTAAATGGTAGGCTGGCTCCTACCGGCTTCCACTATGAGAGAGCGATAATTCTCTATAATTCTTTCGATCTTACGAGTTCTATTTTAACACCTACACTTTTTGTGCACTCGCACGTTGTTCTTGCGTTTAGTTTTAAAATAAAGTTGGGAATCTATATCATTAAACGAATTAAAAGGAAGAGAAATAATTTATTTCCCTAGATGTCATTGTTTTTTTCACATTACCAATTTATTTATTAGCATACAAATTTGAAAAATAGTTTATATTTAATTTTATTTTTTCAAAACATGAGACAGTCCAGTAGTATTGCATTCAAACTGGTTAAAGATTTGTCGTATAATATTCGTAAACCTTTTGAAAATTTCAAAAAAAAATATTTATAGAAAAAAATAATATTACGATTATCTTCTAACTTATATTAATTAAAAAAAAAACTATTTTAATTTTTTCAAAGTTCAACGTTTTACTCCTCGAAGATTCATTTCCATGATTCCAAAATTTGATCTATCTTTAGATTCGATACCGTAGACTTTATAATGTCGATCAAACAGAATTAAATATTTGGGATACGATTAAAAAACGATGAAATTAAACAAACTAAAAGAACGATTCCTTACTCGAATCTATAACTTTAGATCTTCCTCTAGCAGGTTAATATCAATCAGAGGATGAGAATTATCAGTCAATCGGCAAGTTGAGCACTCAACGTTTCTTCATCTTCTCTAAAGGTCGATCTCACCAGACAAGAAGTTGCAGCCTGTCCAGTTGCTATTCTTTGAAAAGTTTTATTTTTTGATCTTTTGGGTTGAATTTCCCACTACAACAGTCAACACCCACCTCCATTATAGAAGATATATATATATTTACAACAATGAAACAAAAACGAGAGAGGGAGAGATCAATGCGAATAGTTCAATTATGTGATATTATTCTTCATACTAATTGAAAACGAGTCAATTTTATTAGGTCATCCATGTGGTCTTAGTATTAGAACGACAATGTCATGCATGCACTAATTATAACTTTCGGTATTCTGAGTTTAATATTATCTATTTTGGCTTATACTTACTTTATCGATTTATTTTTAAATTTACAGTCCAAAACACGTTGTATTTGACAAAGAAGAGAACGTCACTTGTATACAGCACAAATATTACATTTTCAAATAATATGAAATTGTATCACCCTCTAAGGCGGGTCGTCACAATAATAAGAACGATAGAACATATCGATAAGCTTTAATTCATCTCTTAAAACTTGGCTAACAAACACCCGTTCTGTGTCGGTTCTAGTTTGGTTTCTTCGGCTAATCATTGAGATATCTTAATCTTCTTCGGTTTGTGAATAATGATTAATTTGAATGTGTATTCCAGCACTAAGTTTGATTTGATTCTTGCCAATGATTGAATATGTAAATTGAAAGTGTGGAGCCGGTGTTAGAGATGAAGAACCTACTTAGATATTTGTGTTTTTCAGCCGAGCTTTGTCCACGTTGCCATTCATTAATTAGTCAACAATTGATTGGGTTGTGTTTCACTTTATTTATGCAAAGATTTAACGACCATTAAACAATAATTAAAGTGTTCCACGAGCTCAAATGCAAAAGCTAGATCGTCGTGAACTGCGAGTTATTGTAATTTTATTATATTATTTCTTATTTGTTTATTTAAAGATGTCGATTTAGCTCGGTTAGCTTAATACACTAAGACTAATTTTATGTTTATTATGTATTTATTGAATTCTTAAAACTTTGTAGCTTGTCGAACTATAATTAATATAATAAATTATAATTAAATAATTTATTAGATTAATTATATTTTAATTGCACAAATTACTTAGCATTTGATGACGGAATATAAGAAATAGAAATCTTATCAATGTTATAGAACTAAGAAAAAGAACATATATAAATAGGAAAACTAATAAAAATAAATAAATAAAAAATAAATAAATAAAAAATAAATAAATATACATATATATATATGGGCCCAAACACTATGAGGCCTTAATGAGGCCCATTCAATAAATTGGCACGACTTAATGTAAAAGTGGAAGTTTGGTTCTATTAAAAAATAAAACCGAACCAAAATTTCAGTTCGGTTTGATTTCATATGTAACCAAAAATTGAATATTGCACCGAACCCACGAATCGAAAAATTTGTTGCTGTGCTCTATTTTACTTTTCAAAAACCGAACCGAAGTAAGAACATTGACGTTCCACTTAGAACACCAACAATTCACATCAGTTACTAACATAATTAATATAAATAAAAGTATAATTTATATTTCTAAGTTTCTCTTTTGCTTTACTAGGATACCTTCTTTTAGGGTGAGCAAAACAAGCCCAGACCCGTAGATTTACCTGGACCGGCACGGCCGGGCTGAAACCGGCCCAAATATTTTGAAGCCATATCTCACGGATTAAGTATTATATTGGGGTGAAACCGGCCCAGTCTAAGCCCGTGATTACCTCTACTTTCTTTAACAAATGAGCACTCGAGTTGTGATTTTTATTTCCTAATTTTTTTAATTAATAAAGCTGTTAACAAGTAAAACAATGAACTTCCAAACATGCTAAGAGTCCTTGAACTCACAAATCACAAACACCGGAGAAACCAAAAACAAATGTGAAGAAAAGGCAGCAGAAAGTTGAAAACATGTCAAGGATTTCATGAAATTTAGGCACACTTGAACTCAGGAGGAAGCTGTTTCCCACAAGTGTCAATGAGCAAGCTAAGTGAAATGGGAATATCGATGTTAATGCCAAGAATGTTGGCTTTAAGAGCAGTGCAGAGGCACAAAGCAGCTTCAAGGTCCAACAGCCCTCCGAGCACGGAGCAGCAAGGAACGGCGGTGGGAGAGCCGGCGTCTGCGCCCACTGCGCCGCCTAATAGCTTGGCACAAACCCCTAACTTCAGAGCGTCTCTAGGGCAACTCTTGGCCGGCGCCGGAGTTGGGTTCGGCTTCGGCTGAGTGCAGGTGAAGCACCCACTAACAACGGTGGAGAAAATGAGGTTGACAGATAGGAAAAATGCGATACAAGTGGATAATTTCATGGAATCCATGTCGTATGGGAAGACTTGTGGTTTTCTTTGGTAGTGAGAAGCTTGGGAAAACAAGGGTATTTATAGAGAGAGAAGAGGAGAGAGAGAGAGAGGATTGGTTGATTTGATAAGATAAAGATGGGCATGGTGAGAGAGCGGCCATGGAATGAGCTAGGCTGGCTAGTTTCAAGCTCTCTTCATGATAAACTTAGATTTTCTGCTAGTTTTGATCACCAATCCATTTGCAATGCACACCCGTGAACTTTTTGCTATTTTTTATGGGTTGAAATGCGAGTTTTATCTGCTGGAAAAATGGGGTTTTGCATAAGATAACGATGATATCAGCATATGATCTGGTCTAGAATCCAGTGTTCTTGCTCTGCTAAATATAAATACTTTTCACTGTCACAAACACGATACTACGTCTTTAATCTCTGTAACTTTGTCGAAGTTACAGAGATTAAATTTTTCATAATTTATAGATCACGGGATTCCGAGTTTGGATGCATGCATCCTCAGGAAAGTATATATCGGTTAAGTTGGATTTTTTTTTTCGAATCTTTGGCATGGTTCTAGCTGTTGATCTCTATAACAATACACTTTGTGACTGCAAAAACTTTCAACCTAACTCATATCATTAAGTACAATCTTACGTCACTTGGATAGACTTAAAAACTATTGATTCATAAGCAGATTTCTTCTTCCGACCTATCAAGATAATAGTACGATTAGAATTATATGATTATCGTGCAAAGCAAGCAATATCATACCGACGACTCTCTCGAATGGAGAGTGTGAGAGTGATGTAATTTCAAATAGTTTGGAAAAGTGATATAAGTGATATTCTTCTTCCTACTTAGTATAACGTGTTTTAGGTTAAACCTAAGAACAAATCTATCAGAGTGACTTTAAATCAAAACAGTAGAAGTACCAAAGAACCTTACACTACCGTGAGAGAACATCTCTTTCTTGGGTTTATAACTAAGATAGCTTTGGAAAATCATGTGAAAACCACAGCTGAACAAGAGTTAGGTAGAAATAGAAAGAGAGAATCAAATAAAGGCATGTGATTGGCCAAGAATGGAAGATATTTGAGGAAGGAAGAGTAGGGTTAGATTTGTGGTGAGCACAAAAGATAGGTCAAGTGAGTGATTGAAGGCAGAATTCTTCTACAGAAAGTTCATCTGTGATGCCACAGGGGACCCCCTTCTGCCTAGGGTTTGCCCGTGACACTTGCTTCCAAAAACTAAGTTCCAGGACGATCAAATGAGTGGCCTTTCTTCCTTCTAAGCCCCCAAACTCGGATCTTTCACTCTTTCGAACACACATTCTGAGAGATTTTTCACGCCACTTGCTGTGTTTTAATGTAAAGATTGGAATATCTTTGAAGTTTCCCTACCACCAAAACATTTCGGAGATATTTTCGTAAACGAGTGAAGAACATGTTGTAAACGGGTTAAGAACATGGATGTTGTTGTTTTTTTTTGTTCGGTTCGATTCGAACTTTGTTTCGTACTAATCTTTAACCACGAATAATGTCGGGAGTTGAAATTTGAACCTGGTGGTGGCCGAAGAAATGAACTATTTTAAATGAATACCGAATGCAAGTGTTACTGAAAAGATTAATCTTTGTCTATTAACTTTTTAATATTTAAAGGTTGTGCAAATTGTTCGGTTTTCAGGTCAAGTCGTTCCTGGTTCTATCTCGAGTTCTTAATAATGCTTTCTTAAATTAGCATATAAGTTGGAAAATGAAAAAGATTTTAACTTTGACATTCTCGAGTTGAAATTGATGACAACGATTTGACTTTAAACGCTTATAACGCGATTTCCTTCAAGATTTAAACGTATCGATCAAATGTCAGAGTTTTTGGCTTGGTAGTTTCAATGGAGACAATCTATCAAGTAAGATCAAAGTTGAACCGAAAAATATTTGTCAAATTTTTCGCGAGATTAAGATGCATCATCTAGACTTTTGATTGCTCTCTACATCACTAAAAACCCGAGTCCTTCCTTAAATTAGCGTTAAAACCGGAAAATGAAAACGAGGACTTTTGATCTCTCCAAAGTCAAAAAATAAAAGAAAACTACATGTTAGACTATCAACGAAACTCCATGTCAAAGTTTTTAACATGAAAATAGTGGAAATAATTGACAGAGATCGTCCTCAGACTATAAAATCCAAAAGTCTTTGTTCATATTTGAACGTACGAACGATTGTTACAATTTGGTGAACGTGACCACTAAGTAGAAACGCGTTATGTTGTTGTCAAGCTAACACATGAAAGTAGACTGAATATTTGCTTGGCATTTCGACCTTTGCCTCTTCGATTTATTTTTCATACCAATGACATGATTAAGTTTGTATTCTTATACACACCAAGTTCATCGGTACAACTAAGTCGTCACAACTTGAGGTTGAGCGTCGATAAAACACTCTCGAGGCACGAACTTGAACGGATTATCCTTGTCTTCTTCTTTCTTTTCCCTCCTTTGCGGACAAAAGATTATTTATATTTGAATTTATCTCAAGGTTAATGTTAGGTTAAACCGTTGCAGACACATGTAAATTTTTTATCGAAGAACATATTTCTCTTTGATTCAGAACACATTTTTTACTACAGACCCTAAATTCATAAACTAAGCAAAAGATCTACGTGCAAAACCTAAAAAACGCGGTCGAACTAAGTTGTAGAAAGACAGAAACAAAAGAGACAAAAGCAATTAAGTAGGACTATGTTTCCTTGTTTAACGAGCTCGTAAGATATTCTCGCATTTAGGATAAAACTCCCACGGTATATTTCACAAGTTTAATCCCAATTTTTGTTGAGTCTTAACTCAAATTTCATTTAGAAAAACTCAATCTAATAATACAATATAGTTCGCTTTCGATCGAATTATGCATAACTTGTTCTCAAGTCACCTTGAACACGGATTGTACGGATACAAAGATGGATCTTAGCTATGAATCATTTATTTCAACCATACCTCGAGTTATATGAGATTGCTCACCTTCCTATTTTGGATTAAACTCTTGCCATAATCGACCTATTCGTGCTAGTTTTTTGTAATAATAGTACCTCTAGATTTCATCCTCGTTTATGTCTTAAAATCAGCTTCCTTCTAAACTGTACTATATAGGTCAATCCCACTTCCATAAAAAAGAAAAAGAATTCCCTGCATCTTCTAAGATTCAGATAAGCAACGAAGACCAAAATAAAAAAAAAGACTAATAGTATTGCTGAAGCTTACATTTCTCTGTTACTACAATCAGAATACAGATAAAAATGGAAAGTGAGAAACACCTCCACCAGAAAAAGACGCCATGAAACTGAAAACCCTTATTAAAACACGCGTTGAAAGCTCAAACCAACCACAATTGACGACAGTAAAGATAGAGAATCATAAAAGAAAAAGCTTAAGCACATTGGTAGCCCGCAGGAACGCCCTTTCCACAGTAGTTAAGAAGCGCAGT
The DNA here is from genome assembly GCA_003255005.1 of Begonia fuchsioides. NCBI lineage: Eukaryota > Viridiplantae > Streptophyta > Magnoliopsida > Cucurbitales > Begoniaceae > Begonia > Begonia fuchsioides. The sequence goes on along the minus strand of QAOC01041642.1, from coordinate 91,694 downwards.
TAGCTTAACTTGAACGTTTAGATTGATGCCTAGAATGTTGGCTTTGATGGCAGTGCAGAGGCAAACAGCTGCGTCTATGTCTGCGAGGTTTTCGATGAGGCTGCAGCAAGGTGTTTTGGGCGGGGTACCCACGATTATATGCACTAAATCATTCAATAAATTAGCACAAACCCCGAGCTTTAGGGTATCAATAGGGCAAGATTTTGATGGTTTATGGGGGTGAGGTTTGACAGGTTGTGGAGGAGGCGGGCGAGGGACGTAATTGGAGCTCACAAGGGTGAAGAACAGAAGGTTGAAGAAGAAGAAAATGGCGGTGGAAGACAAAGCTTTGTTAGCCATTCTTTGAAAGCTTTGCTTTCTTTGATGGGTAATAGAGAAGTCGAGGCTTTTGTTCAGTGAAGATTGTGCAGCGGGATATGGTATTTATAGGAGAAAGATGGGATTTTTATTGGCTAATCTTAATTTGAAAGACACCCATGTGGACAGATTGTGGGTTGGAATAAGCAAAGAAAACGCACACAAGCTGGCAAGTGCAAAATGGCAGTGAATATAAGCCTGTGGGATTTTGCATTTTTTGCAGCCTTCTCATTGACCTAGTTGTATGGATGGAGATGGGTATTGACTTAGTTCTTAATTTAATCCCTTCTTTGTTTTATTAAGGTAAAAAAAAAAACACACGATTGTTGGGTTTTTTTCCGAACGAGATTACCAATACATATCGCTAATTGATTGACGTGAATTAATGTACACTAGGGTTTAAAAAATCGAAAAATCAAGTTCATAATATACCCGAAAGTTGAACAATCTTCCAAACCCTTTTGATAAGAGTATCTCGATCGAAAATATAGTTCTACGGATGGAGATGGGTATGAACTTATTTCATATTTTAAGCCCTTCTTTGTTTGATCGAAAAAAAGCAAGGTCATAATATACCCTAAAGTCGAACACTCTTCAAAACCCTAATGATACGAGAATCTCAATCGAAAATACGACTAAAACGCAGTTGATTGTGCCATTACAGGATAAGTTTCGACAAGTATTGGGGAATTATCTGTGGGAAGGCAGATTTAACGTGTAGACGATGTGAAAATACGTTGGAGGTCCGCAACAATGATGTTTAGGGCGTGTTTTATTCATTTTTTTGTCGATAAGTTTAATTAAAGCACTTGAATGTAGGAAGAGGAAGCATCAAAATCAAACACAGGACATGAGATTCAGAGCTGTTGCCGTCAAATTGGCTTGAAAAAATGGCACACAATCTCAAATGGTGATCAGAGAGAATAGTATTGAATAGTTTGTGACATACCAAACACGACAATGAAGCAACTGCAAGTGGGTTCCTTAATTTCTCAAAGAAAGATCCTTGAGTTGACTCAATTTGCTTGGTGTGACATAAATTGACTTAATTACCAGCTAACTTTGGAGTTATACCCAAAATTTCAGTGATTATATCATGGGCTACTCGTATATTGAGCTACTTGGGTCACTAGTTCATTCTTGACACGCAACATTTTTCATGTATGAGCCACTTTCTTTTCAATAACAAACGCATGATTTTCATACGATATTACACGATTTCAAGTGCTAGTTTTTTAACATTGTGCGAAGATGTCCTTTGGGTTTGAATTGGAGTGATTTTCGGAGATAATAATGAAGAATTTCGGCTAGTTGGAGCTTCCGGAATGACGATTTGTTGATTGGGGAACGTTTTCAGACCTCGGATTTGCGTGGAAGAGAGGTTAAAAACAGTAAACTAGAGTCATTTTCCATGAACTTGCTGTACGTTGAAACTAGGATGGATCCACACCTACCATGAAACACGACAATGAAGCGATTGCAAGTTGGAGATAAATCCGGTTTAGGGTCTGGGATCTATCAGTTTTAGAGTCGTTCAATCAGTCTTCTTCTGGTTCTCGAATGAAAATATAAACTCCGAGAGAGATTTGAGAGTAATTGCGATCAATGCAGGGTTCAGGGAGAGAGTTCCCATTGTCCCACGTCAGCTCTTCACAGCAAGCTGAAGCCAAAATGAAAAAGAAGATGAAAACAAAATCTAGGGTTTTCTCACAGGCTTATCGGGCACGATATGCCTGCCCACGGGAAGGCCCATACCGGAGCGAAGACGGAGAGAAGAAGCAAGAGAGCGAGAAACGATGCCGTTTCCTTTGGATCGTATTCATACAAATGAAATTCAGCTAAATAAAATGTGAAATTTGCAATTGCCGTAGTTGATGAAAATTAAATCCTTTTCAAAACGACGTCGCTTGAAACAAGGAAAGAGATCTTGATAAGGTTTACATAATCTTCACTTCCTTCACGTTCTTCCTCTCTTCCTCCTTCACTTTAGACACTGTAATTTTCAGAACTCCGTTCTTCATCTCCGCTTTAATGGCGTCCAGCTTGTATACCTCCGGTGACAAATCCAGGCGGCTAGAGTACCGTCTTCCATCCTCTTCCTCTCCTTCTCCTTTGATTATCAGGGTGTTATTTTCTACCGAGACCTTGACGTTCTCTTTTCCCAGACCAGGCATGTCCATCCGCAGATGCAAGGCCTCTTCGTCTTCCTTCACGTTCCATCCTCTTCTCGAACCTGCTCCAGCGCCTCTCGACGCAGCCACAAACGGATCCTCCATGAAATGATCCATCAGGCTCAGCACTTGGCTCAAACTCCTCGGCGAAGAAAAAGGATCGAAAACATCTGCGACGAGAAATTCAAAGATATCACTAAATGATAAATCAAGCATCCAACCGAAAAACGCTAGAACCAAATCGATCGAGATGAGACCTACCTGCGAATACAGGGAAACTGTTAGGGAGACGGGAGACGGAACTGTCTATGTCCACAGATCGGTCGCAGTCATCGTAGTCGGCGACTTGAGAAGCATTTGTGTTGAAGTATCGGGAAGCAGAGGCAGAAGAAAAAGGACGTACGACCTTTGGGCGTAGGCATGAGGAGGTGATCCTTCTCAGAGCGAATTGGGAAGCCATTTGCGAAGTAGCTGGTGAGCTAATTGGAGCTGAGATTTGCTTGATGAATATTGACATTGATTGGATTGGAACCCAGATATATAGTCAATGGAGCAAGGAAGAAAACTTGGAGAAGGGGCAAAGAAGGTTATAGAAAGATGAAGAAGGTTCCATAGCCCGTAATAGTTGAGAAGATTCTAGAATGCCCCACCTTTCTAATTAGAGTTAATCTAGATTTAATTTTTGTTATTCTTTCATGTAATATATTTTAATTTATCAGCTCAATTTAAAATAAAAATTAATATTTATTTATTAATTAAATACATTTAAATTAACTTATTCAAATGCCATAACACCCTCTTTCAATGCTCTATTCTTTTTTATTTTACCAATTTAACCAAAAGATTTGTCTCAAAATTTGTCATCAAATATTTATTTGATTGCATTTTACGTTCATTAATACTGAATGAGAAACCAATATTTCATCAACTAGAATAATAATACATTTAATTTCTTATTACACAAGTTAAAATATCAAATATATACCGACCTAGTTTGAGTATAATTAATGAATTAAATACAAATAATTCTTAGTTAAACTATTTAATTTTAGATACATCAACATGTATACCAAAAATACATATAATAATAAGATAATCGTAGACTTGGTGACACTAAATGATTAATTAAATAATAATTACAAATTATAACAACGCTCATACTCATGACCTTTTCAAAAGGATATATTTCGATTAAAATTCCAAAACAAACCATTAATCGAGAAGAAAGTAAGCAAGAGAGGATTTTTCAGATCCCTAATTGACTTTTGGTAACTATATTACTAACCTTTCATTACTTAATCTAATAATTAATAATAGTATATCATTAATAAAAAAATCCAACCCTTAATCTCGGTAATTATAAGTAAGAGTGGACAAAATTGGATTAAGATTGTAAAATAGACTAAAACTGTCGATTTTAATTTAGTTTTGGTCTCAATTTTTAAAAAACCGTGATTTATGAACCGTTTCAAGTCTTTAGAAGTAAAAAACCGTAAAACCAGATCTAAGACCATGGGTCAAAAAAATTTAAAATCGAGCAAAACTCGATCTAAATCTCAAAAAACCCAGTATAAATCTAAAAATTAGTTATAAATGCACTCAATGAATATGTCATATATATAATAAAAATATATATTTATATTTTTATATTTTAATTTTTTAAAATATAAAATAAAACAATGTTATAACCAGAACAACACTGGAACCGTTGGTTTTGCTTCCGGTTCTAAAAATTCAAAATCGTGAATTCCGATTACTATTTTATTTTAAGATAAAATTGAGCCGAACAAACTTGTGTCCACCTCTAAGTATAAGATTACCTTCGTCTTCTAAATTATTCTACACTGTGACTTGTCGGATGATAATAAATTCTACAAATGTAATAGAAAATCTGATATCTCAATATCTAAGAAAATAAGGTAAGGTGATAATTCAAATATTATTTGCAAAACTAACATGTTTCTTATTTGTAGGGGGGAACAGAAATAAGCATCATTCTTCTTAGGTTATAAAAAGAATGTATTCATCAAACACATGAATCCCTAAATATCAGAGTGTAGCAGTTTGAGCATCCACTCAATCTCAAGCCCCACCTAAACAACCTTGCCAAATGAAGAATAAAAATTCTAAAAAACTATCAACCCCATTTCATCGTCTTTTCAACCACGGAAAGCGAAAGAAAATTGCAAAAATAGGTTCCCAAAAGATGTGTTACCTGATGGATGTTCATGTTCTCCTCACAAGATAGCCGAAGATAATGACGATTATGCCAACAAAGATGACAAGAAGAAGGGAGACACCGCCACGATTTCTGTTGCCTTCGCGCCTCAAAAGCTCCTGCGCATCGTTCTCTCTTTATGCATAGCAACGTCTAACCCATTATAAATAAAAACAATGTGCATCGTCTTTCTATTTAGTATTAGAACAGCAATTTAATGTTTAACTAAATGGTTATATAAGTTGAAAAATGAAAATAATATTAACTGGGTCTTTTTTCGTGACGGAACAATTAACAAATGGGACACAATAAATCACAATATTGTACCAGAAAATAGATGTTATATGGTCAAGCACTAACCAATTCTTGGCGAAGCTTGTTATTCTGCTGAATAGCATTTTTCTTTTCTTCCAATAATTTCGAAATAAAAGCCCTGGCCTGCAGTGATAAACAAGTAGTGTAATTGATCTTTAACTTTTTAAAAGCCATTACTTTAATGTGTCTGAAGTTTGTAAATGCACTTGCCAAACATTTCCTAATGACTGTACATTTTGACAGATTTATGACCGTGTATTAGAACCTCTAACTAAACGATGGCACAGACATGATTTTATATGCTAGCAAGGTGAGAAAGTATAAGATTGGCAGTATATTGAGCATTCCTCTTATTCAAGGAGAAAAGTGGAAAACAGAACATAAAGTTCACCACAACTCATTTAATCAAGTTTGCAGGCTTATTCGAACTATAAACAATAACATGAACATGACGGCTAGAAAGTACTTCTCCAATACTATGCATGTAGCGTATGGAAATGCAAGAGAGGTGCAAATATTTATGGTAGAATAAAAAATGTCTATGATAATGATTGATCTTTTCATAAAGTCCACCAATCACAATTAGATGCATAATCCTCCTGAACTAACAAATTCCACTGACTTTAGGTGTAAAAAGAATCGAAGTGAGAATCAGTGTCAATGAATCATTAGATGCTAAAACAAGTCATTGGAAAATAACCAATCTCCATCAACGGATTAAAGTAAATATTGTAAATAAAAATGTTGGATTTCTTGATTAAAGTAAGATAATTAACATCCAACTACAAGAATAAAGGATTAAAAAAGTAAAATAAATTATTCCTCTAAGAATCTAGCATCAAAGTGAAGCTCTGGCATGGAAATTCCAGAGTTTTAAAAAGCAGAAACCAAGTGCAAAACCTCGTTAAGCATAGTTTAAAAATATTTTTTATTATATTAATACTTGGAGCAACGACTAAGACAACCAAGAAGCGCCAAGGAAGTGTCATTTTCTTGTTCCCGAAGAATCAGAAGAAAAAAACTAAATAAAATATTGAAAGAGGGTAGATATAACACTTGAAGCATAGACAAGTGAATTATACACCACCAAAAAATGCATTTATTGCAACACTAGTGAATGAGCAAACCGAGCCACTTTACCTCAACAGATTTTTCCTGAGGCTCAATCTGCTCTGCCTTTGTGACCTGCAACAAGCCATTGCAAATAATTAACCAATAAAATAGTTTATTTACACCCAACAATCAAATTAAATAGCTCGGCACCACTCACATTTCCATTCTCTAAATTAGAATCTCTTGCCGGTGATCCTTCTTCTGACCCTTCTGTAACAGGCGAGGGTGGTTGAGGAGGCGAGACATAAACAACTCTTAATTTGATTTCCTCAACAATATTCCCTGCCTCTTTATTGAACTAAACAAGGAAACCCGTCCACGAATGAGAAAAATAAGCAGAAACCTCAGCAATTCAATAGATGTAGAAAGTTAGTTAATGTAATCACCATTTCGGCATTAATGTCCTTTGCAGTAGCACCATCACTTGTTTTTACACTCTGAAGAAGAAATTTATCTTTGCATTGCAGGTCTGGGGGAGCCTCCTTTTGCGCTTGCATGGTAACTAAATCAAGATCGAATGCTTTTAGGAAAATAAAAAACCTAACCAAAATTAAATTATGATTAAGAAAAAAAAAAGACGATAAATTACCTACTACGTCACATCTGGCCCGGGGTAAGACGATTCCATTATTCGGGCGAACACAGTACTTTTTCGGATTCGTAGTTTTGACCTGGACAAAAGAAACCAGCATTTAGCGCCAGAAGTAGGCAATAAATGATTGCATATACATCTATTTCCAGCAGCATGTTCTTCGCGGATAATTCTAAGGTGGAAAAACAAAACACAATGCGAATCCAAATTATACGAGCAAGTGAACACATTACAACAAAAGGCCAATTAAATTCAGCAAGAGAGGGAGAGAGAGAGAGCGGGGTTCACCTTAAAAGCGACGTAACTATCTGTTTTATTCGATAATTGAAGAGAGCAAGAGATCTGTTTCTTCAATTCGACTAAATAAAAACAAAACGGAATCAAATCAATCAGAAATCAAAGAAGCATGAACAGATCTAAAAGAAATAATAGAGAATCACATGGAAACTTCAGCTCCAAAGGTTCAATTCCGAGAAGCTCGCCGGTGCTCATTTTCGAAAAACAAAACTCCGAAATGATAAGAACGCTGCGATTGACAAGAACGGGAGGAAGTAAAAGGATCAGATGGATATTCTGAAGAAAATTTGATCAGAGGAAATGGCAATGGAGTTTTATTTGGGGGAAGAAGAAATCATGCGGAGAGATCCAGGTTCCGGTACCAAAGGAGAGACCTGTATTATTTATGTTTAATTCTTTTCTTTTTGTATTTATATTTAATCAAATTAATAATTATTTTATTAACGAAATAGAGTAACAATATATTATATATTTCTAATTAAAATTATAAATAATTAATATTTAATACAGATCCCAGAAATTGCAGGCTCTTCAAAACCTTGTACCAAGCGAAACCCTCGCCCCCTGGGTCTCACACCCCGGCCCGACAGTTTGTGAGGGGGTTAAATCACGGTGACTCAGTGGCCCAGAGATGGGAGGCCCGTACTGACACCACAATGAGCAACCTCAACATTAGAGGATTAAACTCTCCCACTGTAGTGGCGATGCTTCAAACCGTGCCCTTGTACCAAATCTACCGCGACTTGAACCTGCAACAGAGATTTGGATTTTCAGCTTCTTTCAGAGCTGCTTTCTGTTTTTAGCTTACGGTGTCATAAATCCATGAGGGGACCTCGAGAATTTCTAGTATTTCTCGATCATGTCATGGATTCAAGATCATGATGAACTGAAAGGCTGTTTAGATTTGGGATTTCGGTTCAGTTCCGATGAGATGCATGACCTCTGCAATACATTGCCGGCGTTAGAGCTCTGTTGTTCGATGAGTTATAAGTTCATAGACGACTACCAGAAGTCGCCGGAGAATTCCCGGTGAGAGACTTCTTCTAATTTTGGTCTTTTTTTTATCTGATTTCATGATTGAAACCCGGACATGATTTCTAATTTTATGTTCTTCATTTTGTTCAGGTGATCATCCAGAAGAAGTGAAAGCAAGGCTCAAGTATTGGGCTCAGGCGGTGGCTTGCACAGTGAGATAATGTAGCTGAAAAACCAGTAGATAAAGAATGAATTTCTCCCAGCCACCTTGCCTACTCCGGTGAACTCTCCGGCCATTCTTGGCCCGAGAAGATGGATCTGCAAAATCTGGATAAGCGATTTATTACCAAAATATCTATAATCTCACGAAGCGAAGGGTAATTTCTTCTGTACACCATTAGCTACAGATCAATGCCACGTGGAACCTCTCAAAAGGTAATCAAAATCAACGGCTGATAAAATACGTAAACCTGGAAAACTGCACTATTTACTATTTGGTGTATAAAAAGACGAGCCTCCTTTTTCAGTAGCTTGCCTTTAAAGCGCCTCTTCCCCTGTTTCCTCGCTCGTTGTACTTTTTTTTCCCCTCTCTCTCTCCCTCCCTCTCTCTCTCTCTCTCCCTCCCTCTCTCTCTCTCTCTAGCAACTGGTGGAGCAAATAGCGGAGGAGAGAATTAAAACAGAAAGCTAATGTTGGTCTGAAGAACCGTATATGGCGGCGAAGGAGTTGAAGAAAATGAAGCTTGGCGGCGTTAATGGAGTTTTGGGGGTTTTGTTTTTGTTTTCCGCTCTGGTCTACGAAACGGCGGGCTATGAGAAGGAAAGAGCAGTGCATAGGAACGCATACGCTACGATGATGTATATGGGAACGCCTAGAGATTACGAGTTCTACATAGCTACACGGGTCATGCTCAGATCTCTTGCTAAGCTCAAAGTCGACGCCGATCTCGTCGTGATTGCTTCCGTCGATGTTCCTCACCATTGGGTTCAAGCTCTGTAAGTTTTTCTCCCTCGGTTTTGTCTCCCATCTTTCTCTTTCTCTTCATCTATCGGGTACGATTTAGAACCGGAGTTGAATGGACGAGGCCGGAGTTTTCGACAGTTTATAAATAGGCTGTATATTAGGAGTTATCTCGGTTGCATCGGAATAATTTTCTTGCTGATCGAACGGCGTACCTTATAGTACGGTGGTAGGACCCATTTTTGCAATATTTGTGCTTGTACCAAATCTACCACAACTTGGCCACTGAGCTAAGCCCGTGCGCGGGCTTGCAATATTTGTGCTGTCTTGGTTGCATATCACCGCATGACTAATTACTTTACCTTCCCACCACTAATCTTGATTATCCATTTGGAAAGATATGAAATAATAAAGAAAAAAATCAAGAAAATTTTAAATTAAGCGTTACCCTTACAGTCGATCCTTTTTCTTGGTATTAAATGTTTCTTTTTTCCAAATTATGTTGACTAAGTCACCTAATTGTCGAGATTTTTGTTTTCTGAAGTTGTTTAAATGGTGGGAAAATGGAGTTTGACGAAATGCTCAAAGTTGAAAGTGGTGGGCTTTTTTGGGCATTATCCTTGTGTGCTTAGTGATGTGGGTTCCAGTCACACCCTTATCTTATGATGTTTAGAAAGCTTCAAACTGGAACCACTTCAAACTTTGTCGAGGCTGAAATTGTACTTTAATTTTATATATGCAACCTCCCTTCCAGCTTTCAGCTATTAATGGCTTTCTAAATCTGGGAGGAACTAAAGGACAGTCCTTAGGTTGTTTTTTTGTGTACCGATCCAGGCATATAAAAAGCTGATATCTAAATGCAGCACTTGAGTCTAATGATGAAAAAGTTCATTTAAATAGTTTAATCTCCTTTTTTTTGGCATGGAAAATCCCAAATAGACTTTGTATTGATATATATATATATATATATTGGCAGACTTATTTAGGAGCTAAGTTCTGGTTAGATCAAATCAACTTGAGATAATGTCGGTTTGAATGTCTCTTCAGTTATTCATTTATTACTGTTTCCTTTACGAGAAATTCAAATAGTTCAACCCTTCCCATCTATATGTAAATAGTATTATGATTTCTTTTATGCACTCTTCATTTTTTGTGAAATAATGATTTTTGCAGGCTGTATAACACATGAGAATTGAAACTGGACAAAGCAAGATTTACTCTAATTGTAATATTTGAAACGAACAAAAGATTTACTATTGCTAATTGGGCTTGTTGCTGTGAGTTTTTAAAGATTTCTTTTTTTAGTTCAAAGTCTCTGTAATTAGAGAGAGATTGTTAAGTGAATGTTTTTTTCTTTTTCAAAAGGGTTCTTTCTCTTCTCTCTTGTGTCTTCCTTGCTTTGAGCATACATCGTACCTTAAAAGAAATGACTTTTTGTCTCTGTGAGTTGCAGAAAAGAGGAAGATAGGGCAAAGGTTGTGAGGGTCGAAAATGTAAATAATCCGTATAGGAATCAGGCTAATTTTGATAGAAGGTTCAAGCTAACACTGAACAAACTATATGCATGGAGCTTAGTCGATTACAACAGAGTAGTCATGCTCGATGCTGACAATCTCTTCCTACAGAAAACAGACGAATTATTTCAATGTGGACAATTCTGTGCAGTCTTCATAAATCCTTGCATCTTCCATACTGGTCTCTTCGTTTTGCAGGTACTTCTTAGTTTCATACACATTAATGATCTTTGTGCTCTTGATCAACTTATTTTTGAAAATGTGGAACAAACCCGACTTACAATCTGTTTCGAAGTAACCAAACCCATTTTGGTAGAATATAAATAAAAGAGAAAATACACCATGGTTTGGCTAGAATACCGTTACAGCAACCACGAGTGAGAGCTCAGAAATGACATGCTCTCTAAGATTCATATTCAATATTCAAAAATAAACAAATTCAACTCTAATGACCTCTATTTAGGAAAAGTAAATTAATTATCATCTAAAATGCCCTCTAATAATATTAACCTAATAGTACTAATTAACCTTCAAAGACATTCAACAATAGTCCATTCTCGAACTTCAACCTTGTCCTAATAGCATTACAGTGAGAGAAAAAGCATTTGCAGAAAACTCTCTTACAACCATAATAATTGATCTCTGACTGTGCAGCCATCAACTACTGTATTTAACGATATGATTCTCGAGCTAGATATCAGGAGAGATAATCCAGATGGTGCCGATCAAGGATTCATCGGCGGTTACTTTCCCGACTTGCTGGATCAGCCAATGTTTCATCCACCGTCAAATGGCACCCGACTTGATGGCAACTTTAGGCTTCCTTTGGGATACCAAATGGATGCTACTTATTACTGTAAGTGGTGTAAAGCTGATTAATTTTAAGAGTTATATTATGTTTACTTTCTCAGCATATATTCTTATTGCATACGTTGACGTTTCGAGTTGTGATTGGTTTATGAAAAGTACATTTAAGATATTACAATTAAAATAATTATTTATTTTATTTATTGTACAAATTGTAATTTGACATGTCAGCGTATACAATAAAATATATGAAAAAAAATCAACCTTACAGTGGCCCTAATTTTAAAATTTTGGTGATTAATTCTGGCTTAGTTCATTAATAGGCTTTATATTTGCAATCTAGATTTAAGACTCCGATGGAGCATCCCTTGTGGGCCTAACAGTGTGATCACTTTCCCGGGCGCACCATGGTTGAAGCCATGGTACTGGTGGTCATGGCCTGTTCTGCCTTTAGGAATTCAGTGGCACGAGCAGCGTCGGCAGACACTCGGGTAAGACTGAAAATTTAATATATCATTATTGCTCGTTTGTTAATGTGTATAATTATGTAAGAAAAAGAAAGATACAAAAAAAGGAAGAACCATTACCGTAATTCATTGTTCAATCTTGATAGGTATAAACCGGAGATGCTTGTTGTCATAATCCAGTCCGTTATATACATCGGAATACTAGCCATGACTCGTCTTGCCAAGCCAAACCTCTCAAAGCTTTGTTATCATCGATCCGATAAAAGCATGGCATTGCTACATACAAGCCTCAAAATAGCCGCGTTATGGACGATTCTAGCAGCCTACACGATACCCTTTTTCATGATTCCGACCACAATCCACCCGTTAGTCGGGTGGAGCCTATACTTGTTCGGAACGTTCACGCTCTCCTCAACCGTAATCAACGTTTTCCTCCTCCCGATGCTGCCCGTTTTAGTGCCACTTGTCGCGATATTCGGGGTGCTTTTGGTGATGGCTTTTCCGTGGTACCCGAACGGAGTTGTGAGAGCGTTGTCTGTTTTTGGATATGCGTTTTGTGCGGCTCCGTTTGCCTGGGTGGCTCTGGTTAAGGTCTCGGCCTCGCTTAGAATCTCCGTTGAAAGAGAAGCTTTCTTTCCCAAGCTCTGTGAGTCTACTCCTCCCTCTGAATTCAACAAGCTGTATTAGCAGATTTTGAGGTCGGCTTTTTGAGTTTTCCAATTTTTTTTGGAGAAATGGGGGAGATGATGTATTATTGGTTTTAAAACTATTGGCTTTTGTATTATAATGATAGAGATTATTGATCCAGTGATCTCAGAGCACCTCTCTCCCCTGTCAGATTAGCTTTGTAAGTTATTATCATAATTATTTAATTTTTTGTTGTAACTAGGAAATTTTCATGTGCATTGCACTATGATGCAGTGTTAGGACTTGCTCGACCAATTCTGTCTCGTAATTTTCTATCAATTTTGAATTATGAGTTAGTTTAAATTTATCTTCTTGACATATTTTTTTAACATGTCGTCATTTGATTAGAACAATTTAAAATATAAATAAATATTTATATTTTTATTTATTAAATATATTTGAATTGATCTAATCACTTAAAAATACCAAAGAAAACATAACAAGAGTATATAATAAAAAAGTAACTCTAGAATTACTCTTAACTAGAAGTTAGGTTGAAATATGTATATATAGAAACACTAGGGTGAATGCCATATATTGAAGATGAGCTCAACATAAAAAATTTATTTTCGTATATTGAAGTATTGCGAGTAATTTTGTTTTCGCGCTCGAGCCAATTTTATCATGTCGTCTCGCAATGTACTGCGAGGAATTCGCTTAAAACTTAGATTAATATATTATTGTATAAATGTTACGGTTTCCTCGTGATCAAACATTGAGAGAGATAACTCTCGTTGTGTCACATATTTTGCAGCACCTTCTCGCATTCTATCATGCGAATAAACAAAATTTCTGGTACCAAAAGTGTTTAATTGCAATTTCATACGATTTTTCGAGTGCAAGTGCTCGTGATATTTTTTGTAATGTCAATTCATTGTGCTAGAGGTGGATTCATAAGCATAATGATTGACACAATAATTACATTGTGCCATATTTTCTATTTTCGTTCATACGTTCATTTCTACGATTTGAAAATATTTCTAAATTTTCGACGTTTTCGATTTCTTGGCCCGATGGGCAGACGTGGATGCTTGTGCAGATGTGTGTGTCAATCCGACGAAAAATGCCGGATTCATAGGTGCAACTTCTTGCACCTCATCGTCGGAAGACGGAAACGTTTCGAATTCTACGTATTTAGGCAGTGAATTCATAACAAACAATGAACTATTTTTAAAAAAAATTCTACTTTGATACCGTTTACCGAGTTGTTGATGATTGTTAAGGGAATCGTAGAACGATCAACAACTAGAAGGCTTTCGAGCGCGGAAACTTGACAGCGATTTGCACAGAGAGTTTCGGGTAAAAAATTCTCGTCTAACTCTTACAATTTATAAAATTCTCTCATAACAGCTACCTCTGGTCGACCGACCTGCAGTATTGTCATGGTCGACCGGATGTTTCCGTTGAATATGCAAATTCTAGCCGTTACATTTTATAGGTCGACTCTTTTTACAACGTTGGTTGACACTTTGTTTATACCGGTCGACCTTTTTATATTGGCGGTTGACACTTTCACTAACGATAAATACATTGCGGTCGACATATATAAACGTGGTCGACACCTAAAACATTCTGTAACATTAGGCGGTCGACACTTTCTTATGCGGTCGACCTATAAAATTTATAATGTCGATTAAGTGTCGACCGCGGTTACACTAAGGGTCGACTGCACAATAGGTATTCCGAGCATAATAAGTCATCTCGCGAGCTGGCTTGCGAGCCGGATCGGTTGGCTCGGTGTTGCCGAGCTCACGAGCCAGCTCGAGCGAGCCTACATGCTGGGCTCGAGCTCGACTCGTCGCCGGCTCGTTCGTTTAACAGCTCTATTTGTGATGACGGTGGCTGCCATTACTTCAAGGACTGTTACATTGAAGGTCTCATTGACTTCATCTTCGTGAACGGCCGATCTATGTACAAAGTAATTTCTTCTTTTATTTATTTATTTTCATTTTTTGGAAATTAAATTATAAAAATTAAAAAAAAAAGCAATTTTTGAAAAGTGGTCGGTGGGTGGGGGCGCAGAACTGTGAGCTGCACCCAATAGCGACGAGATTCGGGTCAATATCGGCCCAAAATAGAAACTCGCCCGATGGAAAACCGGCTTTTCTTTAGTGGGTTGCAAGGTGAATGGTTCCGGGCCCATTTACGTGGGTCGGGCCATGGGGCAGTACTCTCGGGTTGTATACGCCTACACCCACTTCGATTCGGGATGTATACGTTCCAGCTGGGATGACTTGGATGACGTCAGCAACAAAAATATGCAAGATTTTTCCAAACTAAACCTTAAATTTTTTTGTTTCCAAGTTTAGCTTTGTCTCTTTAATTTAATAAAATAATTTATATTCATCTTTCTTGCTCTTGTCGTTTTAATTTAGCAACATAGCTTTCCTTAAAGTAGAAAATGTTGAAACTCAAATAGAAATTTAATTCATGGGTTATATTTTAGTTATGTTAAAGGTGTTAAATGTTGATTGTTTTAAATAAATATAATTAATAAATAAAAATAAAAATAATTATTTATTATATTTAATTTTAATATCATTTTATTTTACATGTTGACGTATTAAATATCAATCAACCAGTTAAATAATTATTTATATTCTAAATTTAGATGTTTAAGATGTAAAAATTATTTTTATTTTGAAATGTCAACTGATAAAATTAAAAGTTAAAATGTCAATTAATGATTGATGCAATTAATATGTATAATTGCATTAATTATTTGACACATTGATAAATATTTTTATAGTTTAAAAAAATACTCTAAACTAACCTTGTGTAAATTAAATAATTACTTATATGATGTGTGTGTGTATGTGTAGTTAATGTAATAGTTAATATTTACAATTTACTATTCTTTTTGCATCTTAATTGCTAAATTATTACAACATATATCAACAAATTATTTTAAGTGAGTAGAATATGAATTTACTATAAGAGTACTTGTTAATTAAATATAACCTAATTAATTTAAATAAATTTAAATTTTGTATTTTTTTTATATTTGGTCAAGTATAGAAGCCAACATTTTAATGCATTTACCATTCATGAGTATTAATGATAAAAAAATATTATATTATATTAAAAAGAAAAATAAAATATAAATTATATTAATAGTAAGCAAAATCAGACCAATACTGTAAACTGAATAAGAACCGTAAGTTTTAATCTAGTTTTGATTTCAATTTAAAAAATTTGACTCAAACTCTAATAAAACTCAATATAAATTTAAAAACTTGTTATAAACATACTCAATTATTTAAAATTCGATTCAAATATAATAAACAAATATTTTATTATTATATTTTAATTTTTTTTTAAATAAAAGTTAAAATCGAAATAACACTGAAATCGTTGATTTTGCTGACGGTTCTAAAAATCTGAAATCGTGAATTTCAGTTTCAACTCTATTTTAAGATAAAATTAGCCGGACCAGCCAGTGCCAACCTCTAACTATAGAATAGGGTATTAATGAGTTAGGCAAATAAGTTCTCAAATGGTGAGTTGATTGCTAAATCCTAAATAGTATTAGGTTCTTATCTACTCAATTAGTAGCCTATTAATGTGAAAATTAATTTTAAAATAAATAATTTTATAATAATTGGATGAAAACAGGGAGTTAGATTTTTTGTAGGGCAAATCAACGTCCATGGACTCTTTGATGACTTTTATTTATTTGTATAATAAAAAGTAAATATTTTATTCATATAAATAAATATATATTTTTAATATTTTCTAATTTCTATATTGATTTGGTTCTTGAAATTCATAGATTCCATGCTTCAAGTTGAAACAACTGCCACAAAATAGACTGTAGATCGCTTTTTTTCTCAAGAACTAACAAACTTCATGTTTCGGGTGGAGTAAAATGAAATCAAAATCATGTTTTTGAAGCCAAATCACAAATTTCGAAGCAATTATGCGTCAGAAACTACGCTGTAATCTTCTTCTTCATCAATGGCCGCCGGAAGATTGAGATCGAACAGACTTTTCTCGACTACAAGATTCTTCGCCGGCGCCGGAGTCATGAGGTGCGACCTTTTATGGCCGCCGAGGGCCTGTCCGGAGCCGAACACTCTGTCGCAAAATGGGCATTCGAAAATCTTCTCAGTTCCGCCATTTTTTATTTCATCCGAGGTTGGGGAGCAGATTTCTCTGTGGACCCGCAAGGCTCTGTAAGATCGGAATGATCTTTTGCACTTTTTACAGAGGTTTTGAGTTCGAACGAAGCTGGCTTTGTTCGAACGATGATTCGCGTTCCTGGGTTTGGTCGATTTCGCGACCCTTTTGTCTCTCGAGAGCATCAACAGACAAAGAGCAATCTCTTCCTCCGGCGAAGCATCAACAGAACTCACCGGCTCCGATTTCGATTCGCCGGATCTCGACTTCATTTTCAGGTAATGGATTGCACTGCCCCCGGAGCTCCGGTTCCGGCAGGTTCGCTTCCGAGTCACGGGTATTGACTCGGTCTCACTCTCTCTATCCTGAACAAGAAACTCGGCTTCAATGGCGGACTGAAACTCCGGATCTGCAACTCTGAAACTCCTTCTGGGATTTTCTCTCAGCCCATAAGCAACGCCTTTCTCCTCCTCCTTCTGGTCCTCGCCAGAGAAGGAAGAGGAAGAAGAAGATGCGGCGGCGGCGACGACGGCGGCGGAGGAGGAGAAATGGTGGGTCCTCATGTGGCCGCCCAAGGGCTCCGCCGCTGAGAAAAGATTTGGAGAAGGATGGATTGAAAGCAAAGATGAAAGGTCGAAGGCTCCTCTAAATAAAGATCATAGCCATGGCTAACCGAAATGGAGTAGGTGACAAGCATCCCTCCACCCAAATATTACTCACTTTAACTTGGTTACTTTAAAACGTGTCAAATAATAATTAATACGATACAAGTATTTCACTAATTATATTTTTAAGTAGTTTAAGAGAATATATAATAAGACAGTAAATCTAGTGTCATTCTGCAGCAAAATTTACATTAAAATATTAATTTAATAATACATTAAAATTTATAATCATCTTCCTATCTTAAATTTTATTGTATATTGATGTGTTTATTCATGATTGATATAATAATTAATATTTTAATATATTAATTATATTTTTAATAATTTAATTTTGATTTAATACGTCAATTTATATAATAACAAATAATTAATAAAAGAGCCAAAAGGTACGCTATAAAAATTTTAAATGAAGATATTTGAACCCTAATGATATTTTAAATGAAGTCTATGGAATTTAAAGTTCATTTACTGTATTTACTATATGAAATAATTAAAATATAATTAAAAAAATTATGAACAGATCAACGTATTTATTATGAAAATTAAAATATAATTATAAAATTGTTAATTTTAATTTATATTAATTTATCAAAAAATTAATAAAATTATTAATCGAGTCTAAATAATTTAATTTAAATAAAATTGATGTGATATTTTTAAGATAAGATTCAACGATTGACCCTCGATATCTATGTTATCAAAGATACAGCGAGTTTTGAGGTAATTCACGAGAGTGCTGTTCCGAGCAGTAGCCGGGAATCTGCCGGCCAAACAAGGTCCGATCCTACTCCGGCATAAGTGTCAGGCCTTCATGGCAGTTGATAATCTGAAACGTATCCTTAAAAGTATTTCATATGAAAAATCCTACCCGGGAGACGATATTTCTTATATAAATTACTGCAAAAAAAGTTGGAGAAAAGGGAACGAAAACCATTGAAAAGTACGCTAAATTTAGTCAGAGAGTCCAAATTAAGCAGAGATGGAGAATGAATCTTCCTTTTGTTGCTTCAAAGTCACAGATTTTTCCTCAAAGCTGGCTAAAAATGGATTGCATGAGTTTTCAAATTCAACTAAGTTTGACCAAAAACCAGATAGACGGAGACGACGAAGAAGAAGAAAGCAAACTTGAAGAAAATAACTCGAAAAACCAGGAGAAATAGAAACCTAAGATTCTTTGAGATCAGGAAGAAGAAGCCTGGCCATGGTGGAAAAGTACACAGAAGAGAGAAAAAGGAAGATAAGAAGGTGAACTGAGTTATTCCTTGATAAAAGAAAATATGGAGGCGCTGATGAAGAAAGCGGTGGTTGAACAAATAGCCATCGTCGGAGGCTTGATCGGAGTTCAGTTTGTTTACGCCGGAAACTCAGTGTTGTTGAGTTATCTCATGTCTTTAGGTCTTGACCCTCTCACCATTGTCATCTTCTCCACCTTCGCCACTTTTCTTATTGTCTCCCCCATTGCTGTCTACTTTGAAAGGTCTCTCTCTCTCTCTCTCTCTCTCTCTCTCTCTATCTCTAGAATGTTTGATGAGTTTGTGATTATCGCAGGAGCAAATGGCCGAGGCAATTCCGGTTGAAGTTGATTGTTCAGCTGGTTCTGATCTCTTTTGGAGGGTAAGCAACCAAGAAAAAAAATAACTTCCTCAAATTTCAGAACTTCTCAAAAACGTTACATACACGTCGTTTTGCTTTTTCATCGATTTTTTCCAACAATAATCGTCGTTTCACATGTTTGGTGGTGTTTTTTTTTAAGGGTAACGCTATTCCAGTCGCTATTCCTCAAAGGAATAAAGCTAACTTCGCCGGCCATGGCGACGGCGATGCCTAACCTTGCCCCGGGGCTCATTTTTCTCATTGCATGGACCGTTAGGTACCTTGAAACGAAGCGTTTTCAAAAGCTATTTTTCTCGTAACACCATCTTCGAACGTAGAAATCATCATTATTATCATTCATGGACTGAAATTGGACTTTATGAACTATTTCAGATTAGAGAAAGTGAGATTGAGTTGTGTGTACAGCAAAGTGAAGATAATGGGGACTTTTCTATGCGTTTTGGGAGCTCTAACTATGAGTATTATGCAAAGCGCTTCCTCGGCTTCTTCTTCGGCCAAAGAGCTCTTTTCTCCTCCTTCCGATTTGGTCTTCGACAAAGACAAGATCATCGGCTGTCTATATCTCGTGGCCGCCGTTTTTGTCTTGTCTAGCAACGTCGTTTTGCAGGTGAACTTCGATCTCCGGGCTCCGGGGTCTCATAACATCTTAGTCTCGAGGCCACATTCGAACAACATGGGATCGAAAAAACTCAAGAATTATCGATAAAAGTGTTTGAATACGATGTGTTATGATGTTTAGGGTTTTTTCGGGAGTCAATTGTTCGTTATTTGTTTATATTCAGGCGATGACGTTGGGAGATTTTCCGGCACCGATGTCGTTGTGTGCGATAACGTCGTTGATCGGGGTGTTTATAACGGTAATTGTCCAACTTTTAGAGCATCACAAGCTGGAAACTGGTTGGCCTCTTCTTAGTACACGAGATTTGGTTGCATTTTCACTTCTGGCAAGTCCCCGGCTACCCTACCTCATCATTCATTACACGAGAAAACGAAAAAATACAAAATAAAAATAAGAAAACCGATCTACCCGAAATAATCGAAGAACTAGACAATCGATAGTCGTTGATTTTATCTTTTTTTATCGTGTGATTTTTCACGTAAAGTGCAGGGAGGAATGGTGAGCGGAGTTTGCGTGAGCTTCAACGGGTGGGCGATTAAGAAGAGAGGGCCGGTTCTCGTGTCCATGTTCGGTCCGGTTGGAACTCTTTGCGCTCTGATTCTCTCGAATATCACTCTAGGAGACTCGATCAACCTCGGGAGGTATTTTTTTTTTGTCATTTATAAAGAATTAAAAAGCTTAGAAACTCAAATGTAACACGTTAAAAAGTTCATTTTTCTAAAAAATGCAGTCTTGGTGGGATGTTCTTGATGTTTGCCGGCCTCTACTTTGTGCTTTGGGCTAAAGGGAAAGAAGGATTTGCTGATGGGATTTGCTTGGAAAGTGAGTTTGACGTGGAGAAACCTCTTTTAAGTTGATTTATTTATTTTGTATTATAATCTCGTAATTTACACATAAAATTATAAATTATTATTTCTATTTGTAAACTTATAGAAACATAACATAGACTACAGGGTTGGATTGTGGTGGAGCAATGTACATAATGCTTGTCGAATTTAATCTATTTTTTGCAGAGCCGTGATGGAAATGAACTTCGAGCGGAATGAGATCTTCTCTTGTTCGTTCGATCGTATTCTAGGATTGTTTTTTATTTAGTTTGGGAATTTTCTAAATATGAATTCCCATTGCTCTCCTTGGAGCGTGAAATGGTAGCGGAATGAGATCTTCTCTTGTTCGTTCGATCGTGTTTTGGGATTGTTTTTTATTTAGTTCGGGAAATTTCTAAATATGAATTCCTGTCGCTATCCGTTGAGCATGAAACGGTAGCAACGACGATTTTGTTCTTACTTGTAAATTTTGACCCGTTGATAATAAAAATTAGTTAGTGAATTAATGTGATTCTTGATTTACATAACGGGTCGAATATCATTTTCGAATAATGTGATTGATTTACATAACGGGTCGAATATCTTTTTCGAATGGCCTTCTCAAAAATGACGTGGTTGCACATGAAAATTGTCAAAATCTTTTTCGTGCAAGTCATGTATGATCGATATTCAACCTTTACTAGCTTTCATGTTTATAAATTAATCAACTGGGTGTTAATGCTGATCCGCAAACCCAACTGGCGCTCACGTAGACACTTTCTCGCTCGGGTCGGCAACTTAACTTTCAATTTGCGCGTTTTAAGCTACAACTTGCTACACACGCGTTTAATCAATTTTACAATTAAATAAAAGTTGAAATTTTATCCGCATGAAATCGATGCTTATATGCTACACAATTAAGTTACCTGAACTTCCGTGGCCTTATCATTTGGCACAACTGAGATAAAGCAGTATACAATAATCTTTTTGACAAAATTAAGTTGAAGCCAAAAAATAATCAATTTTGTTTATTACAAAAGCTCCGAAAACTGGACGAATCAAAATTAGTTTCGATAATTTAGCAATGCAAAAATAATTTTAGTGAAAAGCAAAATTTACTCCAGTTTTTCTCCACTGTGCGATGTCACCTCGGGACAGATAAACCAAGCTCTGCACAGGAAAGAAAACAATTATCATGTGTAACAAAGGAAGGTCTGAAGGATTTGTAATGGCAGCAAGAGGGATGTGGAACTCCAATCCCAGTTCTAAGATTAAATTCAGGAAAAATCATATATGATTGATGGAGAATCCTCAGAAATCAAATTCCATTGAGAAAGAAAAGGCACCAGGCACGCAATTATCTAATGTTGTAAACAGTATTTTCAAATGGCTGACAGTTTAATAAATGATATCGATGAAACATTGCTAATAGAACCCACCTTCAACAACAGCACTCACGTTTCATCAATTCCATCTGAGGAAAAAGGAGCAATTATGTTACTCATTATCCTAGTCCAACACTATTTGAAAAAAAAAACACAGAGAAAACGCCAAGCAAATAATTTGATGAGATATTTTCTTCTTGAGTTGTCTATGGCTGAAATTTTTAGATTCTTAAGGTATGCCTTGGATAGTTCTCAAACAATGGAAACTCTAGTTTATGTGTTTACTCAATGATTTAATTTGATGGCTTTTATGGAGTTGTCTTCTAGTTCTAGTAATATTTGAAATAAAATCGAATCTCTAGCTTGTGATAATCACCCAAGTAGTTTTTATAGTTCAAGAATATGTAGTTCTAACGTTGCACCACACAGCATATCTTGTTGTGTAACAACTCTGTTTTCCCAAGATTGTGTTGCATTACGAATGTCATGTTGTATTCCAAACCCTCCCAAGAATAATGCAAGTTACATAATGCATTGCGCATAGGGTGGGTGCTATTTGGCTTTATGAAGGTAACAAACTTATTCATTCATTTGAGCACAGAACAGATTACAGCCCTAGTTTAGAAAACGGAAACCCACCCCAAAATTATTTATAGCATTTGAAAGCATCAAGAGACAAGCAACTACTAAGCAATGAAACTGTATGCAAGCTCATTTCTATACAGAAGACACCAAAAAAAAATAGTGGACAAAGATCTAAATTTTTATCGAAGAAAGCATGCTCAGTATGAATCGAAGAATCAACTTCGAAATCAACAAACCTAGACATCTAAAGCTTTGCCAAAAACACTTAGACCTCTACGAGGGATCTAGTTTCATACTTGATTATGATCCACAGCATAACAGGCAAGTTCAAGCAATTTCCAATAAATTTCTTTCAAGAAAATTGATCTTATGTGCCTGTTGGTACCAAATATTCCAGTCAAAGTTGGGAACCATATTCAATTGAGATAGCCATATGCATGTTGACATTGTCGCAACTAGTTTCAGTCAAAGGAAAGACCATCGAACCATATGACATTACTGTTAAAACAATTAGAAAGGCATGACATTTCAAGTTTGAAGTCTAAAGGATAACATTTTCTTTAAAATATTTTAAAAGTAAATTATCGATTTTGAAAAACTATAATGAAAATTTAAGGCAAGATACCATGGCCGAAGATAATGTATGTTAAAAGTAAATTAATAACTGATTTCCCTATCAATCTATGTAAAACAACTACACTGTTAATTTTCTCTAACTGTAAGAATAGAAGGAACAAGCGAAATTTACCTAACAGATAGAAAAACAATATTAGAGGTCGGGAGAGGTGCAGCAGAGAGTACCCTGGGAAAGAGCGCGGCAGCTCCTCGATGCTGTGCTCAAGCAGGAAGTCAATCTAGCAGCCGAAACAGCGCTATGTAACGGCAAAAGAGACTCCAAACATCCTAACGCCGACTGATACCTAGATCAGTCATTCAAACAAGAAAACTAAAATACTTTGCATGCATAGACACCGCAAACTGAAACATCATGTAAGCAGCGGCATATCAAACAAGTGAGAAGAAAGACGATAAAAAAAAAAAGAAACAGAAAAACCTTGTGAACGAAATAGGACGACGGGATGGAGAATCTGATTTAGGAGCTCGAGTGAAAGGAGAGGCTGCAGATTTGGAGAGCGGAGACGATCGGAAATTGGACCGCATGGCAGATCCGATGGACGACAACGAGGATCCGCTTGCGAATCTCCTGCAGGCGGAGGCCATGTCAGAAGAAGAAAATGAGTTCCCAAATCAAAAATTCAGCCAAGGGGTTTAGGGTTTTAAAGAAACTGCATTATCCGGACCTACAATATTGAACCAAACCGATTATTTGAGTAAAATTGGATCGAATTCTAATTTAAAAAAATGATGTGAACCAAAATATTAATCAAATTAAAATTTTAGATCAAATTTGATGCAGATCGGGTACGCAATCATATTGAGTTCAAATTATATTCTACATGAGTCAATTTATCGGTTTGGGGTCGATAATTCACGAGTTAGATTCTGAAAAAACCAAACGTGAATCAAAAGTGAAACAAATTCAAAATTTTAAGTAAGATTTAAATCGATCGATTATTTAGTTGGTTTAATTTAGGTCTAAATTTTTAAACCGGACCAGTCAAATTTGGTCTATTTTCGGACCTCACCCACGGTTCAAGTTAGGGCTCCGTTAATTACTTCAAGTGATCGTTTCTCTTCCTCTTCCTCGTCCAACTCTGGTCTGGGTAATTATCGTGAGTTCCAAGCAGGTAACGAAACTTATAAATTTTCTCTGCTTCGTTTTGGTTTCAATTTGATCTTCTATTTCTCTAGAGCTAAAAGAATCGCAAATTTGTTTGCTGATTTTTTTGGGCGTTCCATCTATTGTTCTTCAATTCCGTTGGCAATGTCCCATTCCATTGACTGTTCTTCATTTAGTTTGCTAGTTGTTTTCTTTAGTCGTTACTTTATTTACAAGAACATCCATTTTTAGCTGGCATTTTTTGTCAATTGCATTTATAGTTATTCACCTCTATTGGAAGTTTTATTTTATTTTCCGATCATTACCTCTTCTCTTGATTATTTTATTTTTTAGCCATTCTTCGTTCTTCGATTTACAATGCCAGAAATGAAGCTGAGAAAAAAAATCATGTTTTTAGTCAGGTATTAATAGATTCGTCTGGTAGAGAGAACTATAATCCGCGGAAGTTTGTGATTTTTGGGCTCACTTGGACGAGAATAAAATTGGTTTAAAATGGTTTCTTCCTTCTTCAGTTGTAACCTGACCCATGATGACTAGTTGTAGTTTGTGTTTGAATAGCAATTTTACTTTCATATTTAATGATCTGTTAAAATTGTTTTTCCCCTACTTGGTTAACTGATGACAGAAAACACGGTTTACTTCTGTAATTTCTTACAATCTTTGTTTTACAAGGTCGCGAGTCCTTAATTTTAGGGCTGGCTTGGCCTACTTACTGAGCCAGGTCAGGCCTGCTCGGTTACTGTAATGGGATGAGCCCATCTGTCAGTTAGTTATCTCTATTGGTAAGCTTAAAAATTGGCACATGCCTCAACCTATAGTACGCATAACCCATGAACCTAATGAAAACTTTGTGAAATTTGGTCCTCAACTATGATATTGTAGTTTGATTGACTTTCTCTTTGTTTACCTTTCTCTTCACATCATCAAGCATGAAATCATAGCAGGTATAACTTCTTTCGCTTTCTTGGCAAAGGATTTTAGGAGTTTGTAAGAGAATTCTATGTTAGCATCATCCATTTAAAATATTCTATTAACTTCTTTACTGAATGGTGTATAGGGTTGCTTGGCGAAATAAACTTCCAAACTGACACCAGCTAGATATTCTGCATTGTTATAATATCAGAGCACTACATTGTGTTAGCTCCAGTAATAGATTGATTATTTTGTGAAGAGGTTGACATTTGATCAAAAGTGTGAGAAGAAGTACAGGGTAACATGTAATCTATTTTGCCCTGTTGCTGGATGTAGTGATTCCTCCAATTTTTTTTTTAATTTTATGTTTGTATGAGAGTTGTTGCCATGGCCAATAGCAAGTATGAGTATGTGAAGTTATTCGAAGTTGAAGATGAAGTAATGCTTCCCAATTTGATAGTCATCCTGGTTAGCAGCCGTGACTTTTCAAGGTTTATAGATTTTTGAACATTTTCTTTTCAGTTTGCTAGATATGCATACTTATGAGTCATTGTTTAAGTATTTTTCTGATTAATGTTAGCTGATTTTCTTTGTAAATAATCAAATTGTTGTAGTATAAAGGCTGATTTAAAATGTCTGCTTGATATGGACTACACAACCTTGCTTGCCATAAAGTTGTTTTCTACATGTGTTTTGTACAGAGGAATTTTACTTTGCAATCTAGTTCAGAATGCATTTTCCCCTTCATTGTTGAATACATATGTATATGTTTTAGGTTTTCAGAAGCTCACGAGTTTGTGAGAACTGGTGATGAGAAGGCCTTAAACTTAATGAATTATTGTGCAACTGCCACACTGGAAGAGTATCCTGATATAGTCTTCTCATATGGATTTAGCAACGAGTATAGGTAATTCCAGTTCCTTTTATGCATGTATTTTACTTGATTTGGTCGATTGTATTGATATCAACTTCTACATATGTCCATTGACTTACAGCTTTGTTTTCAAGAAGACATCCAAATTCTACCAGCGACGAGCCAGGTTTTCACAAATCAATTCCAACTCCAAGCTCCCATGATTTTTAATGAATGTTATATTGGCTTCTTTGTGTGTAAAATTTTTAAGTATTTTTTGATTGCCAAAGGTGCATGATAGAGTTCTATAATTTTAAGTCTATTAAAAATCTACATAAAGAATTAGAGGCATTTCATACAAAGTTCCAAAGCACATGTAGATGGAAACAAAGCTCGGAAATATGTCTGTTCAATTCAATGTTAATGTCCAAAAGTTCGTTTTATACTGGTTTTTTCTCATATCTATGTGTTTTTTGGATAAAGTTTTACTGGTTAACAACTATTTCTTACATTTCAGAATTGTTTTTTTTTTTTGCAGCAAATTGTGTTCTCTTGTCGTATCTTTCTTCTCTTCATCATACGTTACAAAATGGAATGAGTTCTTCCCTCTAAAGGAGTTGAAATATGCTCCTTCATTTCATGCACGGGTAATATGTTGTGCAACGATAGATGCTCTCCAAACATACCTGGCATGGAGACAAAAATTCTGTAAGTGTATATTTATGATGTATTAAATCATTTACACAAGATCTTTTCTGAAGTGTGATTTGTGCAAATTGCATACAACTATCGAGTATTGTACCTCAGTTCTTTCAGTAAAAGAACTAGGAATAGGAAAATAGTTATTAGATGGATTTATTTATTTCAGGTCACGTCAATAACTTACATAATACCTGTGTTTGGAAGTTGGTTGAATGTGGAAAGACCGAGAGGGAGGCAAATGAGATTTTGAAGGTGCATTTTTTTATCATTAGTGCAAGAAACATAGCTATGAAAGAGATTTTATCATTTTCAATTTTATTGCTTTATTTGTTTCACTCTCTCAATCTTTTCTTATATTTGTGTTTTTTCTCTTTTTTTTAAATACTATGGCAGTTTTATTTTATTTTCTTGCTACACCATCACTCTTGTTTGTGATTTTCTAGTTTTTTCATATAATATGTGAAAGAAGTTACATTGTGTATGAGGTATACTCAAGGGATAAATGAATCTAAGTGAAACCCCTTTGAAAATGGAAGACCTTTAGTTATGAAAAATCTACCTTTTTCTCACGAGTCTGTTACATCTACTCAAAGATCATTATTGCCTACTTCATTCATTTGGCTGTTTAAAACAATTAAGTTGTAACTGTGTAGCATATCATGTTTCATTTTATTTAAATTTTATGCTTGGAGGCTTTTAGTTGTCTGTTTAATTTGGATTAGAATCAAGCAGTTTAAATTATGTGTTTTTTATGAATTATTCATAACATGTTTGTCTAATTTCTGCAGGGTGCAGAGAAAATGGAAAAGCATGAGCTTCTTTTTCAAAAGTTTAATGTGAACTACAAAAAAGTCAGTGCAATGTTTCGGCAGGGGTCTTGCATTTATAAGATTCAGGTTGCTTTCCACATATTTTAAATGTTTTATTGTACTGGTTCAATTGTTCTATGTATGGGTTTCTTATTGAAATTATGTTTCTCCTATGATAATATCAAGCTCAGAAAAGTATAAAACTGTATATTGATTACTTTGTTATGTTTTATTTAATAAAATATGATGTATAATAGCTGATGGCTTTTATAAGGAAACAAGTGGGCCATAGACAAATAGAAAGTTTTGCAAGCAGTTACTAATATTGATTATTTCAATCAAATTATGAAGCAGTGGGAAGAAAAAGATACCACGAACATCGTATGTGAAACTTACCTTTGTAGGAAGCCTATTCTAAAAAGAGAGGATTGAAAGAGAAGCACCAAGTCAGCTGTTCTTGCATGAGTGTGTTTTCACTTTTAATTTTCTTTCTCTGATCCCCAAGTTGTTATTTATTTTGGAATTTTGTTGTATCTTTAAAACTATGAACCTAAAAATGAATGAACAACCAAAAACTAGAATTGGAAAGCAATTAGTAAGTTTTAGTAAATTAGGAAGGTCAGGAACAAATTTTCAGCGGAAGACAAATACATGTCAATAGGAAGTTCTATCCTTATTGCTCCTTGGTACATCTCAAGTGTTGGATGTTTTTTTTAATGAATTTGTCCGTTATCTTACTTGTAATATATAGGTGGAAGAAGTCGTGAAGAACAATGAGAATGGTGATCATGTCAAGAGACTTCGAAAAAAGGCTGTAATTATCCATTCATCAAATATTGCTGCGAGAAGGTTCTGGAATACGAATCCAACTCTTTCAAAGGAACTCGGGGGTTTTGTAAATGACATTGACAAAGTCAACCCAGATTATGTTAGGGCATTTCAAGTCGAAAACAAATTGATGCTATTTACTTGGATTGCCATTAGAATTGATGGCTGCCACTTTCACAGGTAAAGTGAACAAGATATGATGATTGTATGCTTGTTTATCGATATTTTTTGGTCCCTCCTTGGAAAACTTTAGCAGTTTGTGAAAATTTCTTGTGTCCCTAATAAGTTCTCTAATTGTTTGATGGTTTTGGGCTTTTTATAGATTTTCAGAAGTTCATGAGTTTGAAAAGCCCAACGATGTCCAAGCTTTGAACCTTATGAATTCATGTGCAGCGGGTGTTATGGAAGAGTTCCATGATATAGTCTTCTCCTATGGTGTTAGTGATGAATACAGGTGGCTCACTTATCTCTTTATCTTCATTTTGAAATGTGATTTCTACACTCTATGATTACGCATTCTGTGTTGTAATCCGCAGTTTTATTTTGAAGAAGGATTCTCAATTTTGTCAAAGGCAAGCTAGGTACTGATTCAATAAATTTTTTTCGCTTCCTTTTTAATATGTTGACATATATCATTAATAAAAATTGTCGTAATATAACCACTTCTTGGGTCTCTAAAATTGGAGTCAGTCCGACCGTTTAATACTACCGCCAATGACATGGATTGTGGTTTTCCTATGAATTTTGTTCCCTGTGTTAATTGAGTTACTATTTGGTACTATTTTTGTTGTCGTAGTTATTTAACAATTAGCTAAAAGTACCGAACATCATACATCTATTTTTTTATAATATATATACTCCCAAACGTACACTGTTGCCTGCCAAAGTATCCTAATCTGCCCCCTCAGATACACCGAAACCCATGATGCCCTTAATGGCAAACTCTGTTTTTTTCTGCATAAAGACTCCCCAAACAGTCCTCTCCACACCATGTCATTCACAACATTTATCTTGCATGAATTATATTTTGGAATATAAAGAAGTTTTCACATAAATAAATTTATAGTATCTTTGACCAGAAACATGGAAGCATTTCTTTTTTGTAAAAGGTCGATTTACAGATGATGATTCTTTCTGATGGAAGTTTTGCTTAGTTATAGATACTAGTTTGGTTTTAGTAAAGTTTGTATTTATTGTGTGGCTTCTTTTTAAAGGTGCGTTTTGTTTCTTGTTGAGAGGAAAGAGAGCTTTTTTCCTCAAGCTTAGCTCAGTTCCATTAGTTAAATCTTGTGAATATTTCACCTTTGCAGTAGAATTGTATCTGCTACCGTGTCATTCTTCACTTCTACATATGTAATGAGATGGAAAGACTTTTTCCCGCACAAATACTTGAAATATCCTCCAGTTTTCGATGGCCGGGCAGTCTGCTATCCTTCAGTAGAAATTCTTCAAAATTATCTAGCATGGAGGCAAGTTGATTGTAAGTATTTTAAATCCTAAGATGATGATTAGCACTTTGCAATCAATCATTTCTTTAATTACCTGCAAGATAATTGACATCTCACCAAATGTATTTAACATTGTTCATAGTGATATGTTTTAAGTTGACCGTTCATTCTTAATTCATACTGTTTTACCCATTGTTTATCCTCCTTTTGCAGGCCACATCAATAATCAATACAATACATGTTTCTGGGAGCTTGTGAAGTCTGGGAAAAGTAAAAATGAAGCTCAAAAATATTTAAAGGTGTTGATATAAACTCTTTATTTTAATGATCATGTGCTCTTTAAAAATTTATCTTTGAGCGAAAAACTTGACTCAAGGGCAATGTACTCTACCCTATGAGACTTTCCTTGCAGAAGTGAAAAGTAAAAGCTCAAAAACTGCCCTCGTATGTCAAATTTCAAATATAAATGATTTTTCTCACAGAAGTCCATAAAACTCCACTTATAACTGCTCAATCTGCTTTATGGACCATGATTGTGCCTTGATGATTTATAGTGTATTGTCATTTGCTACCAAATTTCATTAATCTTCTAAATATGCTCCTACTGTTGGGACTCTTCTTATTCAGTCTCCTCGTTTCCCTCTCTCTGTCCCTAATGGAAGAGAGATAAAACGAGAAGTGGCTTCTGAAAGCCAAATCTTTCTTACCCACTTCAGTTGGAATATATATTTCTTAGGGAACTCAAGCTCAAGAAAAAGAGGACTTGCTCTTCCAAAGGTTCAATATATCCTATAATGAGTTGCCAATTATGTTTCGCCAAGGCTCCTCCGTCTTCTGGGACAAGGTAATTTCTATCTCTTTATTGCAATTTTGATTCTGGTTTTTTGACTGTAAATATTTACTGTCCATGAAGAACCTAAAACCAACCCTGTTAGATGTAGTCCATTTATGAACATATATTTTAGCCAATTAAGACATGTTATTTATAGTCTCCTTTTTTAGCCCACACGTCGAATTAGTAAGATTTATTTATTTTGTATCAAAATATTGGGTGTAACGGAGAGTTATATCTTATAATATTGGTTTCAGGACGAAATAAGCAGTGAAACGAAGGTGATTGTAACGCATTCGAATATAATCGAGCCAAGTTTTTGGAAAGCACACCCTGAAATCCTTGACTGCACTCTTTAGATTATCTTTACTTTTTAACTTAATTTTTTGTTAGTAGCATGATTATTAACATATTTGATTTGTATTATTTTATTTTATCAACAAAAAAATTTGTTATTGATTTGTGTCTTTCGACACATTAAGATTTGGGGCTGGAGCCATCAAAATGTGTCATCGAAAATCCTTCTAATATTCGTGGAACACTTCAAATGATTGGGACAAATGTTGTCCTGACATTTGCATCTCTTGACCAACTGTGATTCTATTCCATTGCAACATGAGTGGCTGTAGCATGTAGGTAAGGGCGAAACTAAATTTGAACGTTAAATTAGATCAAAATTGTTAATTTTAATTTGGTTTTAGTCTTAATTTTTTAAAAATTGTAATTTATGAATTGGTATTAATTTTTAAGAGTAAAAAATNAAAATTCAATATATATTAAAAATTTAATTTAATAACTTAAAATTTGATTCAAATATAATAAAAAATATATTTACTTTTATATTTTTTTTATAAATATAAAAATATACTCAGGCAAATTAAAACTTACTTGTATATTATTATTATAATTATTTATACCAAAAGGCAAAATCTCTCGTTCTCAGAGCTCTCACACCCTGACCCGACAGCATATGATAGGATTAATCATGGTAATTCAGCGACCCAGAAATAGAAGACTTTAACCTGATGTCCCAAGGAACTACCCCAACATTAAAGGTAACAACTCTCACACTGACAACGCAGACGTCGAACTTAAGTTCTTTATAATTCTTGTACACTCTAAAAGTGGTCGACCTTTCCCAACCCTGAATTTATTTAAATCTTGAAAGAAATTTATTTCTTTATCTCCTAATTTATGAGCCTTCTGGACTAAAACCTTAGCGTTTCGATCACTTCACCACCGACGTTTGTTCGTCGTCAAAGGCTCGTAATATTACGATCTCTCGCTCAGAATGCCTGTGAGTATCTTTTCCTCGCCGAGTTGAAATTCCTTCTTTCTGAAGTCGAAATTTGTGTTAGATCGGTAAGCTTGTGTAAAGTTTTTCATCTCTTTTGGTTTCAATTGTATGCGATGCAGTTGCCTATGGTAATAGATGTGGAATCCCCTAGTCCACTAAGATACATACTCGGCGCCGTGATCATGATGGTCGGAATCGTGTTTCCGGTCGGATTCATGATGTTCCGGAATAAGCGTGTGCCTTCCTCTTCATCTTATTCCAAACAGACGTAGGTGTGCGTCTTTGAGATTTTATTCTGAATTTTTTCTCACTTTTTTTGTGTAATTTGTTTGGAAGAGTCTCTTGTTTCTGTGGAACTGCGTAATTTGTCTGATTGCCGTCCATAAAACGTTAATGATTGGATCTTCTTGTAGGATGACTATTATTTCAATGCCGTATTTATAAATTGTATTTTGGCGTGGAACATCTGAGTACTACCTTGTGTATGACAATAGAACCAGATTAGGGCGATTGAAATTTGAGTGCAGCATCGGATCCGCTACATTTCTCAAAACAATCACCTTTGAATGAAGGTTATGACAAAAAAGCACCAGTGTGATTGTTCTTTTTCTGTCCTCACAGTAACATTCTGCTGACAAAATTAGAGTTTATATTCTGTATACAACAATTTTGTGCTGTTTGGCTTAATTGTATTGCTCCAACTAGACAAAATCAGAGTTAAGTTTCTGATTGTATTCCTGGTGAATATGTAATAGGAGAACTTTTTCTGATATTTCAGGGCAAAGTTTTGATTCAAACAAGCTGACAAATCACCCCTTTGGGTTTGCTTTTTTAATCATTCGAGTTGCTAGGAAGAGACGGTGTGGAACGGCTTGTAGAACGCTTTGGTTAAAAACTTAGATTATTTCTTCCTCTCCATACTGTAGTTTTATTATTAGCCTTTATAATGTATTGGATGTGGAATATATTTGCTCTATACACTGATTCTTGTGAAG
Organism: Begonia fuchsioides; assembly: GCA_003255005.1. NCBI lineage: Eukaryota > Viridiplantae > Streptophyta > Magnoliopsida > Cucurbitales > Begoniaceae > Begonia > Begonia fuchsioides. The sequence continues at coordinate 59,011 of QAOC01041642.1, read as the reverse complement.
ATAACATCGGTTGTTTCTTACCTATATCTGTGTGTTGAGATTGTTCAGCGGCTTTTTAGTATTGTTGAAACTTGATTGTTTCATTTAAATTGTAAAGGTTCTAGTTGTAAGATCTAGTTGTAAATTTATATCACACTGGTTTGTTAAACCAAATTGGCTGCATATATGGGGCAATCACACACAGAAATCAAGGTAGTTTTAATTTGTCGGATCATCAGAATTTGCAAGTAATTTCAAAATTGAATTCGAAATATATATTAGCGAAGTTTCGCTCTTGCTGGAGACGCATCAAACATGCCGTGACCATATATTATGCTACTGATGTCAAGATTAGTGTTTTGAATGATTTTTTTAAGTTTCAGGTTTTATTCAATCAGCAAGAAGCCAGCACGGCCGATTAGCTTGATTCTCTTTTGTTCTGCATCAAATGGAAAACTGAAACTCTTCCATGATTACAAGCCTTTTCAAGTATGTGAGCTTTTATTTTCCTGCACCTTTACAAGCATATATTTTTATGACCCTGAATTTGTTTATATAAACAAATTTGGAAAATTTGCTATTGCTGAAACATAGGATTTGGCAGAACCATTATTTTTTTATACAAAATTTGAGAAAATTTCGATCGCAATTATGATTATTTGTCAAAGAGTGTACATGCTTTGATGCTCGTGTTACAAAATATACCCTAAGCTTATATAATCTTGCCAAAATGTTTACTAGTGGATATTTACACAATGTTCAGCCAAATTCTACAAAAATATACTGATTTTTTCTCCTAGAATTGTTTTAGGATTTGATTAATGAAGTTAATCATACCCTTTCTACTACTAAGTTTCACGATGCAAGTAATCATAAAACCACTGAAAAATATGATCATAAAAGCAGAAATATGCTATTACTCTGAAACATAATCCAACTTCAAAATTCATTAAACACAAGTCTTTCAAAGTAGCTCATCTTAAACACTTCCAAAACATAACAGGCACAGCCTCAAGCAAGGTTCTTGACCGAGAAAGAAAGGACAAAGAAACAAAACATAAGAAAAATCAACGGTATCGACGAAGTGACAGAGTGTTGTTTCTCTTCCAGGTTGCCCGGCGAGAAGGCCTTGCCTTGTGGTGGTTGTGTCCTTTTCCTCTCAATCCTCTATATTTCTTGCCGGCAGACGTAAGCCCCCGGAGCTCCCTATGCTTGTGGACGGGATTGCAGAGCCAGTTGATTCTGGCATCGTTGCGAATGGCATTATGCGCCACATCAACCAAGATCACTTCAAAGTACTTGTAGGTCGAGTCCTGGAAATAAACACCAATTTCAAGGGTAGGCCAAAGTTAGCCTAAAAATCAAGCTTTACTGTGAGCCTAATCCAAACCAAGAGGGCACATAGTCTAACATCGCTTAGTTACAAAAGTAAGTTCATTATCTAAACTAGCACGACATGTTTTGAAGCAAAGCTTGAAACCAAAACTATGCAAGCTTCGGCACCGAAGCAGACCACATAGCACAACCGGACCAGACCGCGGTTCTGGTCCGGTCGTGTCACCCCTAATATTGTGCTAGTACTAGTAGGATGTGTCTTTATAGGTGCGAAATATGTGAATGAAATTAGGAGAGAATCTAAGAAAAACATAATGGTACAAGGGAGAGAACATTTTAGGACTCTTTCAGCTCTCTCATAGGCTCCTATAACTGTAAGAGGGAAGTTGTGATATTGAAGAGCTTGGATACCTTCAATTTCATCTTTCTTTATCGAATCATACCATGTATTCCATCACTATCCCGATCCAAACTTATATCGAAATCAACAGTTTATCCACTCTCTACTTTGTTAAGTGAACCTATCCCTAGATGTCGATAATCGATCTTGGGTAAGCGAATTTGGTCGCAAAATCACTATATTTGAACAGATAACTAAAAGATAATCAAACCGATAAACACCCAAGAGATTCAGCATTGTTTAGAGGATGAAAAAGTTTGATTTGAAACAAAAACGAACCTCGTTGATCCAGTAGGAGTTCAGAACTCTAAGGCCTCCCAACTTCCGACCAGCTCTTTCCTCGGCAACAGATCTCTTACTGCGCTGAAACTTGAGCTGGGTAACACCCTGGTTCGTGGGCTTCCCATAAACAATACCCTTGGGAACTGGCCTCTTCCGTCCTCCGCGTCTCACGCGAACTCGATACACCACGTAACCCTGACATATTTTCATAAATCATCGCCTTCAAATTCAGCCCGAGAAGAAATTTATTCAACGTTCATACGAGAAAGCTAAAAAAATCACACATATAGTTCAATATATCACTCGATTGATATCAATTTCTGCAGGAAATAAACACCACTGAATGATGCTTTCCAAAGGAGAGAAACAAGTGAAATCAGTACCTGCTTCGCTTTGTAGCCAAGTCGGCGGGCCTTGTCAGGACGCGTGGGGCGCGTGACGCGAACAACAGAAGGATGCTGGCGATACTCCCAGCACCTAACCCGCTGCAAGAACCTCATCACATCCGACTGCTTCTTTCTCCATAGCTCAGAGACGTACTTGTAAGCTCCTATTTGCCACAAAGAGGAAAAACAGAACAAACGAGATTAGGCTCCATTGATGAAAACCAGAGAAATTCGCGACGTGAGAGAGGAAGAGGAAGACGCAGAGAGAGGTTACCCATCAGATCGAAAAATGGAGTAGCCAATTCAAGCGCTAGGGTTTTCTGGTAGACGAGAATACTACACCTTTCATAGTGATGGCGTTTTTAAATCTGAACCGTCCATCATAAAACTCCTCGACGACGTCGTAGAGAAAAGAGAGATTTATTTCTCGTTATAAATTCTTAAAATATATGTTAAAATTTTAAATAATATTGATAAAATAATAAATAATTATATAGAATTTATCATCTTAATTATAGTTTAATGCACCAATTTATTACTTCCTCATAAGTTCGTTTGATATGGAAGAAGAAATATTAGAAGCACATGCGATTTCTCATCGGAATCTTACCTATTGTAATGAAATACATCACCGATCTAGAGACCGGTTTGTTCAAACGCCAATAGCTAGAAGTATAATTCAATTATTTTTTACATAATGATCTAAAGATTTTAATTGTAATTTATAAAGCATGTTTAGACAGTCGTAGTTTTATAATAGCGATTCTCACGAAAAGAAAGGTATGATAATGACTAATCTTCCATCGACAAAGATAAAAACCTCGCCAGAGATCTTCGAAAACAAACTCCGGGTGGCACGACCCGAAACTCCTCAAATCAACTCAATCCTCTTGGAAGTTAAAACAAGAAAAAAGAAACAATACCATCAATAATTGATCGGATAGAGCAACAAACCGAGGATATAATCTATATCAAAATACAAGAATCTTCGTATGGGCAAATAAAATACAGGCGCTCTGAAATCTTGTAACGCGTAGAGGGATGGACATTGATCGGTTTTTTATTCGATCGAAATCAACCCAATCAGTTTTCGGTTTAAAAGTCGAAACACAAAATTAACTTGAAACACGAAATCAATTTTCTAATCCGACACAAAAAAATTCATTTGGATTGGTCTTTTTTAGTTTGATCAACAAAAAAGCATAGTCTCTAACAAAGAATATCTACCAATAATCTAATAATTTGCAATCTTGCATCCAACTATTTCTCAAAAAAATACAAATAATAACTAAGTAACTAACTTACATCCAATAAATATCAAATTAACTTCAATCAAATCTATTTTTGCTGCAAAAAAAACATAAAATGTAATCGGATGATCTATTAGATTTTGGCAGAAAACATAACTCAACCCGCAACTCAAATTATACAGCATAATCTGAACCAACTTTTTGCAGTACATAAAATGACCAACTTGACCCGACCCAAAACTTTTGGTTTCGGTGAACCTATTGGGTTGGTTCGGTTTACCCAACTCTAAGTGCAGTAGCATAAAAGACATGGGTAATAAGAAAAGGACAAGCTCATCAACGAGTTCAAGATCAACTACTAGGTTAACCTCAAGACCAGTAGCATTCAAGAAAGGTAAGATACTCAAATTCTCATCCAATTCTTCTTTTACTAGTATTGCTCTGACTATTCTCAGTTTCGAACCTGAAAATCTTCGGTAAAAAGGACTGTGATCCACGTTGAGTTAAAAACGCTAATTCTTCACATATCGGTCAAGATTAATGAAACAATCACGGCATATGCAACCACGAAAAAAATGGCAATCTGAATGAAGAACCTCGGATTTTCCCTCACATTTGGTGGTGCGACTGCCCTGTAGAAACCAGAAAGAGGTTGAAATAAGTCAATCTTGGAAGGACCCTGTAAGATTCAATTTAGCTAATATGAACTGTTGTTGCTCCTAAAAAGTAAGTAATATAAGAGGATTTCACCTTGCAATCCTCTGGGAAAGCCGTTGAAAGGGTAAACTTTGAATGAAGACCATGCCAGGTCCAGTTAAGACAGCTGTCACAAGACTATCACCCTGCAATTAACAACAATCCCTTAAAACTTGGAAAGAAGGTTATAATACAAGAACGTTATTAAATTAACCCTACCATATCACTGATACTACAAAAACCAATCCCTTAAAATATTCTCAACAATGATGTCCAAGTCACGCTATAATACACATGCCATATATATATAAGGTTCCAAACCCGGAACTTAAAATAGATGTGGCCTGGCTAAAATATAGGCCAAAAACAAGGATTTGCAAAAAAAAAATATAGAAACTTGGAAAAAAAAATTACCCCGAAAACTGTCCGTCTCATTGGACCATTGTATTTCATTTGTACATTAACTGTGGTAGTCAAGGCAACGATACATGACACGTCAACTGCTAAAACTTCACCCACCGCAAGGTTTTTCTGTACAACTAGCAAAAAGAAAATTTCATAATTACTCCTGTACTTGCATATATATTTTCTAAAACAAGGCTGAGTAACCAATTCGTGAAGACAAAGTGTACACTTTTAGTAACTTTTAAGCAGGTCAAGAACAGAGAATACAACTATAAAATGGAAGGATTAAAGGAGCAGAACCAATGCACTCGACCTAACTGTATAAAAAACAAAATATTCGACATGTAAGAAACTGCATCATTTGACCAAATCTACTAAATCCCCACACGCCATAACATAGAACTGGAGTTTGAATGATCAAATACATACACTTAATAACTATACGGGTCAGGCTACATAAATGTCCTACAATATGTTTAGCTAAATAAAGTAAATGCATAGAAACAATTACCGGATCCACCTCCAAGCACAAATGCAAGTCCTTGGCCAGATAGTTTCTGCTTCAGAAATCCCTATGGTATGATATTGATACTCATCAGATATGACAGAAAAATAAAGAACGCAAGAAAAAGATGAACGGAACAAAATACATCATTATCAATCTACCTCACCTCTATACCTGGGATGACATTACGGCCTCTCTGATCTACAGTATTAGTAACCTTGACGTCATTCACCGAGCAAAGGAATGCATCTGGCTGCAAAATGAATTATACTGAATTTGTCTACCAATGTGTTAAATAAAATGTATTGTTGAGTTAAAAAAGGAATAAAGGATAAAATCCCCCATGAACCATAAGAATAGAAGTGCATAAACCTGACATAGAAGCTGCCCACCAAACATGGCCATATCTATCTGCAATATTTACAAAATAGCCTTTTAGTGGGCTAATTTTCTCATCCAAAACTCAGAATTACTTATTTGATGAATATAAGCACAAACTGGGAGAATCCTTGCAAGAGAAGGAGCAGTAATTCCAACATATCCATCACTTTGACCAGCATTGCGCAGAACAATGCTGGAGACACTCTTGCCAAAAAGCCACTGCCAGATCCCAGCTTCATTTTCAGGATGAAAGATATTCTCCATTTCAATGGAACCAGACATGAAGCACATAGAACCTGCAGTTGATTTACGGAAAATGAAACCTCACATCTTTTATGATACAGTCCCCCAAGATTGAAACCCATCAAAATTTAGCAACGCTAGAAACAAGAAGTTTGGAGTGATCCAACAAACTCCAAAATAACCTGCTGGGTAAAAAATGACAACCTTCCCACGTCCAGAAAAGAACAGAACAAAAGATGACTCATATTTGCATAAGAGATGGAATCAAATGAAAATGTTTGCAAGGAGTTCAACACATTTGGACCGACACATAAAGTGGAATATTTTTAGCAATATTAGAGACCAAACACTTGAAATAAAGATATTTATTCTTTACATACAGTTAATAGAGGACAGAGAATAAGATATAAACAAAGTATAAAAAGATTTTCAAGAGCCTCTACCATCAACCATTTCGTAGTAAATAAGTCAATCACCACTAATAAAAAAATTAATCACCAAAAGATCGTATCTGACATGAACAGAAAACTATGATGTACACTATCATTGGTTGCATAAAGTGATATTTCAAATATTCCTCAACCATCTAAACTACAAAGAAGTCCACTCTAAGCATAGCACGACTAACCAGGCTTTGCTGTGACCTTTTCTTGAGGCTTCAACATTATCTGCATTCAAGAATCAGAACGGGAGAAAACCAATCAAGATCAAAAATATATAAAGCTACAAATAATTTTTTTTTAATCTTGGTTGAAATTGTACATACTTGAACAATCTGAGCCTCACCCCCCAAAATTTGAAATGCTATCACGGCATCTTGGGGACTCTGTATTGTAGCAAACGAAACTGATTAAAAATTCTAGTAACCTGAGATCACTCACTTGAACAATTCTATATCGAAAAATAATCAAGCGCTAGCTAGAGCTCCCTACATTTCACAACACCAAGCACATTTCACTAAAGTGCAGTCCATCACTTTTTTACAGCCGATTTCGTTAATAAGAAACGTTCAACCATCAATTCTCAATCGAGCAAGAGCCTTAACATCGCGTAAAAATTCATCACCATCACACCAAGTCCACAAGCTTCTGAGATGAAATTTAAATTTTTCGATTAAAATTAGACCCCTGCCCTTATATACTCGAGAAATGAACCGATCAAACGCTTCATGATAACAGAAAACCTAATTACAAAAAACTACAATTCGAGCGTAATTCCAAAACCTCAGAAACTGCTCAATTTTGATTAGAACAAGATCGGGAAAGAAGAATAAGCAACGAGGCAGCGAAAAAACAGAGAAGAAGAAGAAAACCTGGTAAACGAAAGGCTGAAAGGGAGTAGAGAAAAATGGGGCTGCCATAAATTGAAATTCTGACGACGAGATCCAGCGGAAAGGAGACCTCTATTTTCATATACTAAAACCAATAGCCCCTTCATTTATAAGGGTTAATTGCACTTCAAACCCTAAATATTTTGGGTGATTTCACATTTTGATACTTTAAACAAATGTTTTTCACATTCAACCCCTCAAATCTTTTAAGTTTTTATAAAATACCCTTATTGCGGGCAAGCTACTTTCAATTTATATTAGTTAAAGGTTTGAAATGTCGATTGCAAAAAAAATAAAATTGACTCACAATCCGATTTTGATTTTACTATTTTTCAATTTCAAAAACTAGAACATCACAGTTTTTAAAAATCGAAACAAAAATCAGACCAAATCCAGTGGTTTTAGTCTAGATCACAGTGCCGATCTGATTTTTTCCACCTCTGGTAGTTCTGACGAGGCTAAATTTTGTTCATTTTATGTTCAAGAGGTTTAATTGAGCTATAAACCTTAATTTCGATTCCAATTTGATTTTTATAATTCAAAAAATTTAAGGATTATGAAATTAATAATAATTAATTTTATTTTCCCACCTACTTTAACTCATAGTACTCAATTCTCATATTATGTAATATTAATCGATTATTGAATTATAAAATAAAAACATAAATAAAGTAACTAAAAGCTACTCTTTGTGAATATTAAATGTATTTAACTATTTCGATATTTTTTACTCTCAATAAGTAAAATAAAATTATAATTGATTTAACATTGACACGAAAAAAAAAATATTGACGCGTGAAAACTTTCCGATTCAATTCTAAAATTTAACCGGCCAAATCGAACCACATCAATTTTTTTGGCAATCAAAACGAAATTTCAATTTTTCTTATCTCATTTTGGGTTTTGTTGTTTTTGTCGTGTTTGATTCAATTTAGAGTCAATTTTGGATCAATCTTAGTCTAGTTTAGCTCGGTTTAAATTAAGATTTTCCGAGTATTTTTCTTTCTAGAAAACCAACCACGGTCAACTTCAGATGCCCGGAATTCAATTTTAAAATATCAGAACATAAATCCTCGATTTAGTTCGATGTAATTGATCCAACCCGAACCGAACCAAGAAGTGTTGTCCGATCATTCTCGAAAGGCGAGAAAATAACTGGAAAAAACTTGGAGCTAAGTAAAAATCCCAGAATATCTCAAGAACAAAATGAAGCTAATTAAGATAATCCATTATTGAAAATTAATCCAATCCATACTACTTAGTACATAAAGAAACCTTCTGTTATATATAGAGATGCTCTGCATTACACTGCATGGATCGGGCTGCCGCTCGAGTTCATCTTCCCGTTCTCCGGCAAAGGATTTGCATGAAAAGCTGACTGTCGACCCGATCCTTGGCTTAGATTTATCGACAATATCGAAGGCTCTCGATGAGCAAGAGAGTCGCCCAAGCTGAGTTTCGACAGGCCAACAAGCTCATCTACATTTAGCGGACTCTTCGTATATATTGCCTTTGGCTTATAAACTCCACCCGTTTCTTCCTTTATCGCCTTTGAACTGAGTTCCGACCAAATCGGTAAAGAAACCGGAAAATAGTGTGGCATGAATCCGGGATATTCGACCGGGAAAGAGGGCAGATAAGTTTCTTGATTTGTTGAAGCCGCCATTTCTCCTTCGTTTGAGTTGGTTGAATCCATCGATTCGCATTTTTCGTTGAGTGTAGGAACAGGCAACAGATTAGATACGATATCGGCTTTCAAATCATCAGTCGATGGGAACCCGTTCGGTATCATCTCAACATCGGCGGGCTGCAGAAAAAGAAGCCATTGTATAACTTGAAAACAACCTGAACGAGTAACGATTGAAACCCGATAAAAAAATACTAACTTGATCGGAAATGATATCGAATAAGCTGGATCGTCTTTTTCTCCGGGATATATTCGTCTGTCGGATGAAATACTTCTGTGCGTGGCTGGCTACTTGGGTGGGAGTCCTCGATACAACGAAATTACGCGCAATTCCTCGCCAGTCTCCTTTCCCGAGCTTCTTCAGCCCGAGTAGAAACATCCTATGCTCCTCCTCCGTCCACGGGACGCCTGCAAAGATCACGGTTACGGATCAGATTAGATCAACCAAATTGCAAAATGCAGGCATCGTTTGAACAAACGGAGCAAAAAATATGAGAAATTAGGAGTATTATACAGAGGTTAATGATTAATTTAGACAATCATTCATTAATGGAGATGAACAAATATCATGATCCATATCCATCTTCTTCTCAATCCGTTTATACCATCATTTATGAATTTACAGACAAATGAAACAGAAAAGGGTATTTAGAAATGGATCTAAAACGCAGGAATTAATCACACAATCAACAAATTAGAAACAAAGATTAATCCAAACGAAGAAAAAATCAGCTCTGTTCATAAAAAATCCCACAGAAGTGAAAGGCAAAACAGTAATTAAATGAACTCGAGGACCTTTCTTCCTTTCACGGCAGCTTGAACTAGCCGAGCCCGGAACGAAGTCCTCGGAAGCATAACCGTCGGCACCGACACCATTTTCCGGCGTATCTCCCGGCGATCCTGGATTCGTCGGAACGGCAGAACTCAAACCCGACCCAGAATAGTGGCTCAAATTGCCCATACTAGCACTCTTCCGAATCGACCCGTCGGTTAATCGGACCCCGAAGAGTTTAACCCCACGATTCGGACACGTCCGCGAGTTGTGGCCATTGTTGCAGCAATGCGAGCATCTCCGGGTCATGGTTCTTGATCGAAAGAGCTGAAATCGGATAATCTAAGCGACTGTGATCCAAATATCGGATCAGATCTGAGATTTAGGGCATGAAGATTGGGATGAACATGATTCTTCTGCTCAGTTGATTGAGAGAGAACGGAGGAAATTGAGCGAAAGGAGGAAATTGCAGAGACAACCGAAAACACGTTTCCGAACTCGTGGAAAATGGGGAGTCATTCTATGTTTCGCGGTCTCTTTTAGGTTCTTGGATTGGTTTAATCTCCGCCGTTCATCGTCATCAAATTGAGATGAAAGTTTTCATTAAAAAAGTTTACCAACATCTTAGAATTAAAAAAACGTAATTATAACGTAATTATTGTAATTATAGTAACTATTTTAAGTATTTATTGATAATTTTCAAAATTCATAATAATTAATCAAAGAAGATGGTCAATAGCGTGGGGGCGCAAACAGCTGATAGAAATTCTGCTTGGAGTGATAATATTAAGTAGAGATTGTACTGGGCCCACGGAGGATGGAAAGAAGAGAAAGGCAGAGAAACGGATTGGGACACGTGTACGGTGCAGAATAGTTTAAGGAGTCAAACACGATCTTTCTTTGATGCAAAAGATCCTATTGGATAATCCACGTCCACACTGGTTTTCTTATTATAAATTAGATCATAAAAATGATATTGATAAGATAATCATACAAATAAAATAAAATAAATATTCAAATAATATTTTAGAAAGAAAAAAAATAATTTTTAGCCTGAGTTTTGAATAAATAAACTAAATCATGTCTGAATTTTGAAAAAATAAATTTTAGGCTTCTCGAACGCATGCACATATGCATCATGTCTCATACGGACGTAACATTCGAATTTTTTTAATTTTTTATTTTTAATTAATTTCAATAATTAAATCTTATCGAAATAACTTGAAATTTTTACCATACATTAATGACAATAAAAGACACTGCTCTAGAAGTTTTTAAACTTTTTCGACAATGTATGATTTATTATAATTTTTTTAACACATAAACAAAAATATTTCGTTAAAATTACATACTGTAATAAAAATTCTTAAAACTTGCATTACATACTTATAGTACTGTAATACAATATTCAACAAAGTTTCGTGATTTTTTATTGATGTACATAATTGTAACAAAATTTGTTTCCAAAACTCAGACCCGATTTAACCTATTTACACGAAACCCGTGTCCTTCTCTTTTAGAAATTCACATACGGATAAAAACACATCAACTATGGTAAATAGTTTGCCGATCAACGGGCAAAAAAAGAGCTGGAAACCAGAGAATCGTCTCGTTGGTATGAAAATTAGTTCCGTCAAATTAGACTAATTAAGAACAAACGGCACAACCCGAGATAATGGAATAGGCGAATTAAAACATTCGGATCATGATTTATTGGGTCAAATCTATTTTATGAGCTTGACTTAATAATAATTCAGTATAGTTATTTATAATATAAGTTGTAGAAAGAAATATTCGATAATTATGATTTTCCAACTATCCATGAAAATCTTTGTCGAGGTTCAAAACTAGAGAAATCAAAGAGATTAATCTTGTTCGACCACATCGGAGGAAAAATCAATATACTACCCGAGTATGACTTGTTGAAATCGAACAATGAATGTATGAGATTGAATACAGTGTTACACTCAGGTGTTGATAGATAAAATAATTCACGCTCAGATAGTAATATCTCTAAAATACACTTAGAATATTTGGCCAAAATAATTCACGCTCAGGTGATATTATTTAAAAAATATTTGAATCATGTTTAAAAATTTGAAACCCAAGAGGGAAGAACAAAGACTTCAGTCTTATTACTCTTTGTATGCATAACAAATGAACTACTTAATTAGGCTTCAAAACTTAAGGAGCTCATACTTTGGAGAATCCTTCTCCATAAGATTCATATTTTGGAGAATCCTGCAGATATGCTGACTAAAGTTGTTACAAAAGTCAAGTTTGAAAATTGTTTAAACTTGGTTAATATCCTGCAAATTTGAGTATGCGCCTAACGACGCAAATTTAGAGACACTACGAAAATCGTTTGATTGAAAAGATTTATTTTTGGGTGGGATTCAAATTAAGTCAAGGTGGAGATTTGTTGATTTTGACCTAATTTCTATCCCACATCGAGAATAATTGTTTTAGAGAGAGGAGGTAAACACTATAAATTAACATATTCTCTTTTTATTATTCTTATCTTATTCCAAAATTACTTATATATCTTTGGTAATTTTGGTCTTACTTCTTCTCTCTTTGTAATATTTCCTTGTGAAATATATTTTGTAGTGTCCGAAGACGTAGGCATATTTGGCTGAACCTCGTTAAATTTTAGTGTTTATTTTATTGTTTTATTTAATAGTCGTTTGTTATTTTGTCGGGTATAATTGTTGTTATTTATTGTACTATTAAATTACTATGATAATTCTGGCTATGTAAGATTTGGTTCTTAAGTGGTCCGTTGTGACCCACCTCTCTTACTTGTGAATCTATCTAGTGTAATTTTTAGTACAATAGCTTACACGCTATTTGAAATTGTCCGAGCTTCCGCAACAAGTATGGCTTGTTGAAATCGAACAATAACTCAAACAATGAATGTATGAGATTGAATACAGTGTTACACTCAGGTGTTGATAGCTAAAATAATTCACGCTCATGTAGTAATATCTCCAAAATACACCTAGAATATTTCAGCTAAAATAATCCACGCTCAGGTGATATTATTTCAAAAATATTCAAATCATGTTTAAAAATTTAAAACCCAAGAGGCAAGAACAAAGACTTCTGCTATCTTATTACTCGTTGTATGCATAACAAATGAACTACTTAATTAGGCTTCGAAACCTAAGGAACACATCAATAGTGTCTTGTTACTCATTTCTCAATGCATGCATGAACAAATAATAACAATGCGAGATTAAATAATAAATAAAATAATTCGTAGAAAAATTTTGTTTAGTCAGCCGTCAAGCCCAAACATTTGGGTCTATAAAGAGGATAAAAATAACCTATGCTGGCTTTAATTCCCGAGCATAGCGCGATCTTTACGTGCATAATGTTTTATATTCTTTTGAAAGTATGAAGAACGAAACTTATTCCGAGATATTTTAATAACGTCCCAACTCTTACTTGGATGTAATTTTTTCGAGACGGAAATCTTTAAAATTATACAAACAACACGAGTTCGTCACCTTAGCTCATCGATTATCGACTTTAATTATAAAAAATTATAAGATTTATGAATTAATTCACGTGGGGCAAGAAATTCGTGGTGTTCATGAAATGTCAAATAAATAAATAAAACCAAGAACACATTAAACATTTCTAACTAAGGCTAAAAAAACATGACAGTTAGGACATGCACAGAATTCTCGTACAATCCACGTGCAAACCCAACTCAACTCAATTGTTTGGCCATGATTGCATCACATGATGACTAGCTCACCCGGTCACATGGCCCAGATTCTTGGCCCCCACTTCTTCATCCTCAAAGGTAACACTACACGTGTTGCAGATTCCAGAATCGACGGTTCGAATCAAATCGTAAGTTTGGTGACCGGGTGATCCGGTGGATTCCGAGACAAGTTGGGAGAACAGTAGATGATCTAATGATTTGGGAGTGGTTTGACCGTTGATTGGATCCAGCGAAGTTTGACTAAGATCGCACGTGTGGAGACATACTACACGTGTGCTCTGCTGTCCGTTTGGGGAATCCAAGAAAAAGAATGGGCCACGTAGGATCCACGTGAGTGGTAATAATGTAGCGCTCATCATAACTAATTTAAAATGTATTATTATATTAATCAGGATAATTATCATAATTTGGATAGCAAATCAAAGAGGTCTAAATTCAATGCAAGGAAATAAGTTCCGTGAGGCACAAAAAAGATTCTCGCGAGTACGAGATGACTAGCCAAACTGAAATGTCCACTCGCTACAGTTGTCGTAAAGGGACCCACGTTTAGTACTCTTTTCACAATCTCCACGTAAGACGGCCAATGATTGGACAGAAAACATAAGGGTAAAACCGTCTTTGAAGGAAAAGAGCCGGAGAAGTAAACAAAACAGCGACGTACCGCGGGGCCCGGTTAGACCCCTGAACGCACGTGCACTTCACATGGGAGAAAGCGAAGGGGTGTACGGATCAAGTTGCAAATGAGAGGCGCAAGATCAGCTTGTCGGTTCGAAATCAGGACAACCTCAGAATTTAGGAAATTAATAAATTACGTATAAACATTTATATTATTTAATTTAATAGTTAGGAAAATTATTTAATATACTAAATAGTCTTTCAAATACTATTATTTTAAACATTATAAAAAGCTCCGTAAATTAGCCTGTATGGATAAATGCGCACTGAAAAAACAAAAGGGAGGGTACAATAGGAATTCAGTAAGATAGCGATGAGAGAGAGAAAGCTGGACCCAGGCCACGTGCGAATCACATGGATCAGGGACCCCTCGTACGGGGAGAGGTGTCGCAAAGAAACAAGGAGCGGGGCCCAGCAACCGGGCTGTCGGGTAGCGCAGAGAAGAACCGGAAGATTGCATCATTAAAGTGGGTGATCTAGATAGGAGACACGTGGGGCAGGGTTCACGCAAGCGTGGGGACCACATGATTACTGCCTGCCAGCCACCAAGTCTTAATTAATCATGCTCTAAACAATGATTAGGATGTATCTTCTAATTATTACAAATAAAGATAAAGAAAAAAGAAAAGGAAAATTCTAGTTGCTAGGCGGAGAGCGCGTGCGTACGGGAGCGGAGAGCGCGTGGGAAAATAAAGAGAGCGGAGGAGTTCAAATGATTGAGGAAATATATGGTGTCGGCGAATGGAGAGACAAGCAGTTAGACAGGCATGACAGACGCGTGTATGTGCGTGCACGCGAGTGGGGCCCATTGTAAGGGGGAGGTGGAGTCCACGTGTGACACGACGCGGTTGGATAAAAAGATAAGTTGGGCCACGTGAGTATGGCGAGGGGAAGCAGATTTCTCATTACTTTGTTGACCCTCCTCCCACGTGAACACCATTTTCTTTGTCACCCACCTTCTCTCTCTCTATATAAAAAAATGCTTTTCTTTTCTTAAATCAATTAAATACCAATATCCCATTATTTTTATATCGAAGCATTTAATGCTTTTTTAAATGGAAAATTAAATTGCAAAATATTGAAATTGAAAGGCGAAAGGAGGAAGGTTTTATAATAGGCAGAAAAAGGTGGGGAAAGGGATGGTTTTGTGAAGCACTTGCAATTGTAAGTGGTTACGAGAGTTGTCCAAGATAAATTCAAGTAATGACGTGGCATGTAATTATTGGAGAAAAGGATATTCTAAATGATTTGATTTAACTTGAGATAATGGGGGATTCCAAGTGAAAACTCCATATCAGTGTAATTAATTTATATTCATTATTGAAAAATGATGGGTTAAAAGGTAGGTAAGTAACCAAGGTTAAAATTAACCATAGTTGGAGAGGCTAAAAAGGAGGAAATAAATGAGAAAAAGAAAGAGAAGACAAAGAGGGAGCAAAAGCATGATTGAGATAATTGGTGTTTTCTGACAACTTGTATAATTGCATGGTTTCTACAGTCCTCCACTCTTCTTCCTTTCTATATAATCCCTTTTTTCTCTCTTCCCATTTCCCAGATTCAGATCCTTGTTCTTTCTAACTCTCTTCTGCAGAGAATCAATCGCAGAGAGAGAGAGAGAGCTTGGTTGTGTTGTTACTTGTTAAGTTGCAGAGAAATTCGAGGCGTGATGAGGGGTGAAAGAAACGATGATCATCTGGGTTTGAGTTTGAGCTTGTCTTTTCCTCAGAATCCTCGCTTCGGTCCTTGTTCTTCTTCTTCTCCTTCTCCGTTTTGTTCTGATTCTCAGAAGCCTTTTTGGGCCGACGCTGGATCTCCTTCTTCCGGTTTGTTTTTTTTGTCTCTTTATCGATCTTTTTTACTCTGTTTTTGGTTTAGATCTGTGTTTTCTTGGACTTCAAAACCAGTGCGTGCTCGAATCCAGATCTCGAAAAATATTTAGGGTTCTTTTGTTTTTCTCCTTAATCTGGTGTTTTGAAACTGAATGTTTTATGATTCCCTGCAGACCGGAATAATCACGATACGTCCCGGGCCGAGAACCGGTTGTTTCTCCGAGGTATCGACGTGAACCAGCCGCCGTCGTCGGCCGACTGCGAGGAGGAAGCCTGGGCGTCGAGCCCCAACAGCACGGTGTCGAGCGTGAGCGGAAAGCGAAGCGAGAGAGAACCAAACGGAGAAGATCTCGACCTAGATCGAACATGTTCTCGAGGAAACAGCGACGAAGACGACGGAGAAACGTCGAGAAAAAAGCTCAGGCTCTCCAAAGACCAGTCCGCCATTTTAGAAGAGAGCTTCAAAGAGCACAACACTCTCAACCCTGTAAGTCCTCGTCTCCGACGACCAAAGACAGAAACTAAAATCAAGGGCTGACGTCATATTTCCATTTTTTCATCTTTCAGAAGCAGAAGTCTGCGTTGGCCAAACAGCTGGGTCTCCGGGCGAGACAAGTGGAAGTCTGGTTTCAGAACAGAAGGGCAAGGTGAGCGAACTGTAAATACACGTACTATTAAGGGTATATCGGGAATCCATAATATGCTTATATCTCCGGCAAACTTTGTTTTGCTCAGAACGAAGCTGAAACAGACGGAGGTTGATTGCGAGTTCTTGAAACGATGTTGCGATAATCTAACGGAGGAGAATCGGCGGCTGCAGAAAGAAGTGCAGGAGCTGAGGGCACTGAAACTTTCCCCACAGCTCTACATGCAGATGGCCCCACCCACCACTCTCACCATGTGTCCCTCTTGCGAGCGCGTGGGGGTCCCACCTAACTCGTCGTCCACCGCCCGGCCCCACCCTCGGCCCATCCACGTCAGCCCATGGGCTGTTTCCGGCCCGATAGCTCATCCAAGGATCCACCCGAAATCGTAACCGTATTGGGCACGGAGGCTAGTTTAGTCTTTATCCTTTTTTTCTCTCTCTAGGAAGTAATTAGGACTAGGAGACGTTGAAAGGCTAAGGGATTAGATTTTGATGGTTGAATGTAAATTTTTATAACACTTAATTTGTTAATTTACTCTGTTTCTAATAAACGTTGGCAAAATTGGGTTAGAATCGCAAATCGGATCGAAATTGTCTGTTTTAATTTGATATTGATTTTAATTTTTAAAAAATTATAATTTATTGGTCGGTGCTGTTATTTATGAGTAAAAAAATTATCAAATTAGAATTTGTGGGCCAAATTTATTTTTAAAAACGAGTAAAATTAAACTTAATTTTTAATAAAATTATATATAAATTTAAAAATTAATTATAAATTTTTACAATTAATTAAAATTCGATCTAAATATAATAAAAAATATATTTATTATTATATTGACTAAAAGGAATCTTTGAAAATAAAAGAATACTGAATTGTCGGTCGAAAAAAGGGAACATAACCCGACTCAAACTGACCAAAACAAGTTAAAATCTAACCCAAATCTTAATCTGATTCCAAACCCGACTTTAAATCAACAAAACTGGTTTTTGTGGGAAAGAAGCGAATCCAACATCTTCGAGTAGACGGAGATTGGTACGATAAACGATACTCACATCCGATATTATGAACAAGAATATGATAATAATGGGTTGGAGTTACATATTGGTCTTCGTTGCTCATTTACATTACACATGAAGCAAAGGGGGTGGATTAGAGCAGCATTTTGGATCCCAGAGATGAATTATCCTGCAAGTAAGGCACCACGTATTTCTTCATGTCGTTTTTCGATATTCCGAGGTGATTTCCGGCCACGCTCACGAACTTCACTCTTCCGCTCTCGTCCAAACTCTTCAGACCAATCCAGTCCTCGGCGTACAGTTTCGTCTGCATAAATCACGATAAGAATATGATAACGTTAACTCTTGTCATTCGGAAACTTCTCTTTTTCACTCGAAATTCTTAAGCAAGCTCGGTCTTCTGGTTTGATAATTGAACTTAATTAAATGAAATACCTGTCGTGGAGGTAAAACTGGATCGAATGCGCCATCCGGATAATATCCAAACCAGGAAGTTTCTTTTGGAATCAACACAGTATCATGCTCAAACTGATCACGTTGAAAAACCGACACAATCATTAAAACAATCCATCCTTTTTTTCCAGAGAATAAAATTAGTTAAGCTTTACCATGATCAACACCAAGTTCTGTAAGCTGGTAAACCTTTCTTTGAACGTCGAATTCTGCTCATCCGGAATTTCATTGTTAAGTTTTGGAAGATATCTGCATTTATCTAAATATTTTGGGACGGCCTGAAACATGAAAAACAATACGAACTCGTAAAATCACATTTTTAAGCTTGTGGCACACTAAATTGCAGAACAAATCTACTTGATCCAGGGTTGTCAGGCTATCAGATAAAACTTTGTAAATTAGAATAGCAGAGCAGAATTACTCATGAATGATCATTATTTCTTAAAACCGAGAAAACAACTGTCCATCGATGTTTTTTCTGCTGTTACAGAAAATTATACTCACATTGGGTAGTTTAAGATAACCACTAGGAGCCAAATGTTCCTGTCAAGATAAGATAAAGAGAAAATGGATGAGAATATAACCTTACTCGGATAGTAAACTTACGAGTACTGAAGGGTCAGAGTTTCAAACGCACTTGAATGTAATCGGAGTAGATCTCGGATTTTATGAGGTTGTCGACAAGTATGCAAAAAATACCCGTCTGCAGAAACATGTAGAACACTAAATTTCGACAAAACAACTGATAATAGGAAATTACCCATGATGACACTTACACCACAGAGCGGAACCGAAGCGGTGCCAGCATGAGGCCCACCTAAAGAAATGAAGTTCTTGATCTGTTTTGAGAGAGAGAGAAAGAGAGAGCACAATCAAAGCACGTTCTTCATTAGAGTGAAAAGCAGACCAAATTTGCCATAGAAGTCCATATCAAATGATTCTTACAGGAGGCGCCCCATCACAGAACTCTAGGACTCCTCGGCCGATCAAATTACCCTGTTTTATCGACAAAAATTAAAAGCGAGGGGGGAAATTTTTGGAGTAAACCAACTAACTAGGATATGAAAAGATGAATAAAAATCCATCTTAAAGAATAAACATTCATAAACTTTGATTTCTACTGAATAAAGTTTATCTTCACAGATTTCAAGAAATAATTAGTGCAAATCTACCTAGTAACAGTTACTTGACACCATAACAGCATCCAAATGCATGTAATTCTAAGTATCTTAGCTAATGCATCGATGATTGTAAAAGATCCAATAATACTTGTATCTTCTTCGTAGATTTGGGAGAGTTTGATATCATCAATTGTGTTCTTTTTTGTCTTAACACTCCTCATTTACTTTTAAGGATTAGATTGCTTGATTCGGGATAAAATATTTTTTTCGCCTAGGTCTACAAATGCTCCTTACTGAAAAAATTGAAGCGAAACACCTAAAGCAGACCCACTAGCAGAAATTCGACATATAGATCAAGCTCTCGGCCGTGATTGCATGGTGAAGATAAGTTGCAATGGGCCCTGTCACAAAGACCAAGTTTGGAGGCAAGTTTGGCACAAGCACCTTTGCGGGAGCTCTCATTCCCGACCTTACTCCCACGTTGCGCATTCACGACCTGACTCCCCCATTAACCTCTCATTACTCGGTTATTAGCACATGCCTTAACCATTGCCCCCACATTCACCTTCCTTTCGCCCGATCACCATTAAAATCCCAACCTTTTAGCTAATCTATCCCATCTTATCGTCTGGTCTCAAAGCCCAATTCCAACCCGATCCATCCCCCACTCGCCCCTCATTAAATCCCGCAATCCCCCTTAGCCGATTCAACCCATCTTCACCTCTCGGCTACTCCCAAGATGATGAGATCTCCCACCTTCGACCGTTCAGCTCAGCCGCATTCACTTGGTTAAGTGAATCAATCCACTTATTTGTTCCACTCACTTGACTTTCAGCTACCATCTCTCCCTTTCTCACATACTCCGACCAAGTTCACCCTCCTTTCTCGATAGCCTCGACTGCCATACTCCCCACCTTCGCCAGCCCCTCCTTAATTAAGTGATTTATTTCACTTAATTAAGTCACCTGCACGTCCCTCAACCCTCTCTATTGATCCAACCCCAAATAAACTGACAATAATTGATAGGTAAAGAATGCAGTTATTAAAGCATATTGTCTGAAAGAGGATATCTCAAACAGTTTGAATTGAATTATGAAAAGTCACCTGAGAGAGACCAACTATGTTGAAACCCTCGCTTAGCTCTTTCATCTCCTTCACCTGTTTACACTTAACCAGTTAAAAGGAAATGTTGAATTATAGAAAGTATCACCATTTTCACCCAGAGAGAATTGTTATCACCTTCGCACAAACTTCTTCTGCCTGCAATGTGAAACCATAGTCACATTTAAACTGAATGCAGTCCAAAAATAATTGAATTAGTTCTGTCGAACTTCTTCTTTGCGGAAAAACTGAATTTTTTACCTGTCCGCCGAGGGGCTTAAACCATGAATCCCAAGATCCATCCCCAACTTCACTGCAAATAGAAGAAGAATCAAATTTACAACTCGTAGAACAAATTTCCCAGATCAGAAATCACATTCGCGCAGAAGGAATCAATATAACAGGTACAAGAGACTCTTTATAAAACTATCGAGGTATATACAACTAAAATTTTTCAGAAAGATTTTTTAACATCGCTCGATAAAGAAAATCAAACTAGCAGACACCTTATGTAATTTTGCTCCCGATTAAGTGATATAGAACGAAAAAATCTTTCAAAATGATAATAAATGGTATTAAAAACATAAATAATAGCAAAAAACAAGTTTATTTGGCAGGATATTCATAATTCATCAATAAAGATAGCCAATCACTATAAATGTCCCAACGGCGCGACTATATCACAAATTAAGTTTTTTGGCGGTAGTTTTTAGGATATTCCATATCGATTGGCTAAAAAAGTAATGGGCATAAAATATCAAGGAAATATACATGCAATATCCAGTAGCCCCAGAATAGTTGCTCAAAAGCTCAGTGAATTGATTGACTCCTTGATTTGAGCACTGATCTCCAATGCCTAGAACATGTTTTGAAAACAACAAAATCGACAAAGATCAAGCATTTCTGCAAATATGCTAAATCACTTAAATACCTTAAGTTTAACTGCAACCAAAAAAAGTTTATAAAGTTTCAAGGAATTAAAAAAAAAGTATCATCATGAAACTCATTTGAAACTTCTACTCAATGGTATTCGAATCTTATGCTTCATAGACAATGCGTAATCCATTTTTAAAGATGATATCAAACCTTTCCTTCAGAAGGAAAATGAATTTATGTAGTTTATCAATAAATAAAACTACAAACATGAGTAGAGCATAAACAAAGGAAAAGACATGGACTAGTCCGGTGGTTGTCCAAACAGAGAAGATGGCCAACATTTTTTTCATGTTCTTCAGCTAGGGGCTGGCCTTTTTCACTGTTTTCCGAGAGAATTCGTTTTCTGAAGCTCCAATATTAGGACCAGAGGACTCAAAGTGTAATCAGAAGCCAAAACTCATTACTTGAGTTAAATTTCAGTTGAAAAATAAAGGAAAATCAAGTAAAATCCTCGTTCTTGCAAGATTTCAAGTCCTCCAAACAAAATCAGAGGCGAGACAGCAGCTTCGTATACACTACCCAATCACAGGTACACACGAACAGCAGAAAGACCATCTATATTTCAGAATCAAATTCCAAAAACAACAATCCTAAAGCTCAACACACAATTCCCATATCAAACGAAGAAAAATGCAATACCCACCAAAGAAACTAATAGGAAAGGAAATCCAGAAAATTACCATGGAGAACAATAAAGGGTATAGAAATCGAAACTGGGATCGTCGTGAGAACCAAAATGAAGGTGGAAATGATGCGCATGGAGAGTAAAGCCATGAGATTCCTGGGATTCACTCAGCACAGAGAGAGTAAGAGATTGGAAGGAGACTGGATTTTTCCTTCGATTTCAATCGGGTGCTAAATAGACCGTGATCTTGGGATCATATCGCGAACCAAATCATTGTGTGTGAACGAAAACGCTGAAAAATAGATTTTTTTTTTCTAGAAATTAAAAATTATGTCCTTATAAAAATGTATAAAACTTATAAAATAAAATGATACCAAAAAGTATTAATTTTATAAATTAATAATACAAAGTATGACTATTTGAAACTGACATTTTAATTTTTAATTTATTAATTAATACTTTAAAGTTCTTATAATTATTAACTGATACTTAATTGTGAACTTTCAGTTAATTAAGTCTTTTTTAAAATTATTTTTGATTTTTTTAATAATTATGATGATCAAAAATGAAAAAAATAGGATAAAAAAATCGAAATGAAGTCTTGAAAAGATGCATAATTACGCACTCTCATACTTTAAAATATTAATTGATGTAATTAAAAATTTTAAGTGTCGTTTGAAAAATCTCATATTTTAAGTGTCATTTAATATAATTAAAAGTTTAAAATGTGACTCAGGATATCCAATGATAATCGCTTAAATTTGTTAATTTATCGTGTTTTTAAGCTAAGTGTGTTTCATTCTCATCGACCAAAAAAAACTTTTAAAAATGAAAAACCATTAAATTGAATAGAATTATGAGTCAAAAAATGGATCGCAACCTGACTAAAACCGATCAAACATGTTAAAATTCGACCCGGATCTAAATCCCTTTCTAAACTCAATCTTGAATTTGAAAATTTGACCAAAATACAATAAAAATTCTTCATAAGTTTTATAAAATTCAAAACCAAACTGGAACACGATTCAGTCGAGGTCGATTCTCGCACCAACCCTTAGATGACATGCTCAATTCGATGATTGATTTGTGCAATAAACTAAAATCACATTCAACATTAATAATTGAGGATGTGGTAATAAAATTGATCTTTGTTGCTCAATTAATTACTCATGAAAGGGTGGATCATAGCAACATTTTGAATCACAAAGATGAATTATCCTGCAAGTAAGGCACCACATATTTCTTCATGTCGATTTGCGATATTCCAAGGTGATTTCCGGCCGCGCTTATGTACTTCACTCTCCCGCTCTCGTCCAAACTCTTCAGACCAATCCAGTCCTCGGCGTACAGTTTCGTCTGAGTTCATCACGATACGAATATGAGTACATAGAAATATCGATTGCTTCTTGTCGGAAAAAATTGCTCGATTCGGGTGAGTTGCTATTGAATATAATGATGTTTAAATGGATAAATGAACTTAAATTGATTACAATACCTGTTGTGGAGGTAAAATCGGATCGAACTCGCCATCTGGATAAAATCCAAACCAGGAAGTTTCTCTTGGAACCAACACACTATCATGCTCAAACTGATCACATCGAAAAACCGGCCCAATCATTAAAACAATCAACCATTTCTCCTTTTTTTCTCGAAAAACGATAAATTTAGTTAAGCTTTACCATGATCAACACCAAGTTCTGTAAGCTGGTAAACCTTTCTTTGTACGTTGAATTCCTCTCATCCGGAATTTCATTGTTAAGCTTTGGAAGATATCTGCATTTATCTAAATATTTTGGCATGGCCTGAAACATGAAAAACATTATGAACTCGTAAAATCACTCCGGAATTTTTAATCTTGTGGCACACTAAATTGCAGAACAAATCTACTTAATCCAGGGTTGTCAGGCTATCAGATAAAACTTTGTAAATTAGAATAGCAGAGCAGAAACTCATGAATGATCATTATTTCTTCAGAAAAACCGAGAAAACAACTGTCCATCGATGTTTTTTCTGCTGTTACAGAAAATTATACTCACATTGGGTAGTTTAAGATAACCACTAGGAGCCAAATGTTCCTGTCAAGATAAGATAAAGAGAAAATGGATGAGAATATAACCTTACTCGGATAGTAAACTTACGAGTACCGAAGGGTCAGAGTTTCAAATGCACTTGAATGTAATCGGAGTAGATCTCGGATTTTATGAGGTTGTCGGCAAGTACGCAAAAAACACCTGCCTGGGGAAATAAGTAAAACACTAAATTTCAACAAAAAAAATATAATAGGAAATATGAATGATGACACTTACACCACAGAGCGGAACCGAAGCGATGCCAGCATGAGGCCCACCTAAAGAAATAAAGTTCTTGATCTGTTTTGAGAGAAAGAGAGAGAGCAAAATCAACAGCACATCATTAGAGGGTACTAGAGACAAAATTTGCTCCAATGGACTTCGATGTTAAATGATTATTATCGGAGGCACTCCATCACAGAACTCTAGGACTCCTCGGCCGATCAAATTACCCTGTTTTAGCCACAAATATCAAAAGTGAGGGGGAAATTTTCGAAGAAAACCAACTAACTAGGATATAGAAAGATGAACAAAAATCCATCTTACTTTGAACTATAACAGCATCCAAATGCATGTAATTCAAAGTATCTAGCTAATGCATATTAAAATAATTCTTTAAAATCAACAGTAATTGATAGGTAAGAATGGAGTTATAAAGGCAAATGGTCTGAAAAAGGATATCTCAAACAGTTCGAATTGAATTCCGAAAATTCACCTGAGAGAGACCAACTAAGTTGAATCCCCCGCTAAGCTCTTTCATCTCCTTCACCTGTTTAAACTTAATCAGTCAAAAGGAAAGGTAGAATTATGGAAATCAAAATCGTCATTTTCACCCAGAGAGCTTTTTTATCACCTTAGCACATACTTCTTCTGCCTGCAATGTGATACCATAGTCACATTCAAACTGAATGCAGTCTAAAAACAATTGAACTAGTTCTGTAGAACTTCTTCTTTTAGGTCAAAAAACTGAATTTCTTACCTGTTCGCTGAGGGGCTTAAACCATGAATCCCAAAATCCATTCCCTACTTCACTGCAAACAGAAGAAGGAATTAAATTTACACTCTAAATAAAACTATAGAGGTATACACTACTATTTAGAAAGATTTCTTAACGTCGATCGACAAAGAAAATCAAATAGCAGTACCTTATGTAATTTTGCTCCGAGTAAGTGATGTAAAACAAAAAAAAAGTTTCTTTTCGAAACGTAATGATTGGTACAAAATCACATGCATTTCTTCGATGATGGCAAATCGACGGGATATTCATAATTCATCAATAAAGATAGCAAATCATATAAATGTCCCAACCATGCAACTATATCACAAATTCAGTTTTTTTTTTGCAGTAGTTTTTAGGATATTCAACGTCAAAAGGCTAAAAAAGGAATGGGCACAAAATATCAAGCAAATATACATGCAATATCCTTTAACCCCAGAATAGTTGCTCAAACGCTCAGTTAATTGACTGACTCCTTGACTTGAGCACTGATCTCCAATGCCTAGAACATGTTTTGAACAGAACAAAATCAACAAAGATCAAGAAGTTAGTTTTCAATGCTTCAAATATGCTAAATCAGTTAAATTCTTTAAACTGCAACTAAAAAAAGTTCAAAATGTTAAAAGGAATTTTAACAAAAAACATCATCATGAAACAGATTTGAAACTTCTACTCCATTGTATTCAAATGTTATGCTTCCTAGACAATGTCGTAATCCATTTTTTTATTGATGATGATAGCAACTAGTCAGAGTATCAAACCTTTCCTTCAGAAGGAAACTGAATTTATATTGCTTATCAATGAATAGAACTATAAACATGAGTAGAGCATAAACCAAGGAAAAAACATGGACTGGTCCTGTGGTTGTCCAAACAGAGAAGATCCCCAACATTTTAACCGATATCCCAAACACTAAATAATCCATATGATCTTGCAATTACAGGGGAAACTAGTATAATAGCAATTTTGGAATCAAGAGTTTTCAGACTTTTTTTTTTATGTTCTTCAGCTAGGGACTGGCGTTTCTCAGTGTTTTCAGAGAGAAAATCGTTTTCCAAAAACAAAACAACAATCCTAAAGATAAAAGGAAAACAAAAAAAACCAACACCCACAAAGAAACTAATCGGAAATGCATTTTAAGAACGACCCGAAAGAAAATGAAGCAAATTACCATGGAGAAGAATAAAGGGTATTGAAATCGAAACTGGGATCGTCGTGAGAACCAAAATGAAAGCGCAAATGACGCGCAACGAGAGTGAAGCCATGAGCTGCCTGGGATTCAGTCAGCACAGAGAGACTGGGAGATTGAATTTGAATTCTCACTCCAAATTCAGTCCGGTCTTAAATAGACTGGACCGTGATCGATATCACGAACCAAATCATTGTGTGTGAACGAAGACGCTGAAAAATAGAATTCTTTAGATAAGGATGGAAATTAATTCTCAATTACTCAACAACTATATATGAACGTAATTATATTTTTTTGACAAATAATCCTCAAAAACATTAGCAATTAAGCACTGGATTAGTAAAAAATCAACCAGGTAATCGATTAATTTTAATTTTATCGTTAAATACGGAACGAAGGGACCATCATCAAAAGATCGATCTTCTCGTATTTTATCTGTAAATTAAGGGGAAAATCATGTATTTAGCACGTAATTTACTCTATTTAGTGACTTTGTAACATATTTTTTTACATTTGGAAACTTCTTGAGATATATAAGAATTTGAGTATGATTTTATACCATAAATATTATTTATTATTTTGTTTATTGCAATTAATTAAAGAATTTAAAAGGGTAACAAATGAAGTTTTGTAGCAAAGGGAAAGAATCACATTATTTTCTCTATTGGCAAACTTCTGGCCATAAATTTTAGTTTTAATTTGATTTTATACCGTAAATATGATTTAATATGTTATTTAGTATAATTGACCCAAGAATTTTAAAGGGTTACCCAAGAGTTTTATTTTTTTGGCTCTCACACAATTAAAATTACGTAACACGAGTGATTATTCGTTCCGTGACACATTTTTGACGTTGTGCAGAAGCAAAAGTCTTGCAAAGTTTGCTCGAAAGTGAATAATATTATGCTAGTGGAGCAGAAAACTCGCTCCCTCATTCACTATCAGCGACAATAATCGGTGAAAGTTCCATTTTTGCGAAAACAAGGAACATTTTTTTTTAGTTTCAGTAATTTGAGATTAAACATAATCGGTGGCAAATGATTGTGACATGGACCACCCTAGTTGGTCGTAAAAGTCTCTCAGGTTGTCTCATCTGGGGCTCGCCGGAATATCTCGCCGGCACTGATTGTGGAGGGAGCCAGAGATTGTGACGCCTGCCAGGCTTGAACTTGATTACGAGGACAATCTGCCCTTTGATTCCTTCAGATTTCTTCGCGCAAATGGGAATCCGCGAAAAACAAGAGACGTTCACATTTATCATCAGCTCATGTTTTCCGGTTTGATTCTTCGACCGAACATAATTCAAACACGTGTTCATAATTAACGCACTTTGGGAAACTCGAATTTCTGGGTAGATTAAAAAATAAACGACTAATAACAACTTCTTCTGTATCGATTACGACATGTTTTGAATTGGTCACAAGAATCAATTTATGCAAATTCTGGCCCAAAACGAATAATATTTTGATCTTCGTCACATGCCCCGTGTATAATATATATTTCTTTCTAAACACGAAATTGGATGCTACAGACGTCTCAAATTTAGGGTTCCTGAAGTTGAACGTTAATTGCTCTGTACTCTGCAACTAATCCCTCTTCATCTTCTCCAGAGGACTGCAGTTCTTGTTTCTGAAACGCACCCATCTTTGTCAACACCAATATTGCCACCGCCATTAAAGCAATCGAGCTCATAATCAACGCTGCACCAATTGAAATAACAAAAATTATGACCAAAAAACATATATTAAGATATTAGTCTTTATTCATCTAATTTTGTGTTCATTGTGTTCAACTCAAATCTAATTTAATTTTGGTCGGCCCAACTAGGGGCGGGTACCACAGATTTTGTTTCGATTCCAGTTCTAATTCTTAACAAATTGTGATTCGTGATCCAGTTCCGGTCTTTGAAAATATAAAAACCGTGAAATATATCTAATAAACTTTTTGTTTATAAAGTGAATAACTTATTCAATCGGACTCAACTCGCCCTTTCACGAATCCGGTTCTAAAAATCCAGATCGTGAACGTTAGTTCAATTTTGGTTCGTCCCGAAATCACAACCAACCAAAATC
The DNA here is from genome assembly GCA_003255005.1 of Begonia fuchsioides. Classification (NCBI taxonomy): domain Eukaryota; kingdom Viridiplantae; phylum Streptophyta; class Magnoliopsida; order Cucurbitales; family Begoniaceae; genus Begonia; species Begonia fuchsioides. Next base: position 30,894 of record QAOC01041642.1, on the reverse strand, counting down.
AACCAAAACTAATGATTGACAGACCAACAAAAATATCCAATGATTTTTTGTCGAAACTTTGACTTAATCACCAGGATTCACCATAGAGACCCAGACAGAACTTAAATCATTGATTGAAATTATACCTTTACGAGGAAGCTTGAAGTAAGGCCCTGTTTGGATTTCAATCGCAGCAACGTCTTCGAAATCATCAAATCCTGGAGCTGGAGTCCATGTCAGGGCCAAGCCAAACTGTTTATCGTCGAGATATGGGCTGTACTCGAATGGAATCGACACTGTTTTTATAGCTCTGCAAGAAGAGCTCTGAAAATCTCTTTCAGGCTTAACGACAAACACGTGGTGGGCATCCCCGCTCAGGCACGGGACTTCCGAGAATGAAGCTGGGATTGAGCTCTTGGACGAACAGTTTAGATACTTGTAGCTTCTAACTTTGTAGTAGTAACTGAAAAATGGAGTTAGAGAGAGATTAAGATTGAGAAAAACTTCGTGGACGCAGGTTTTGGGGGTGAAAAGATCGATTTTTTTGGTGTCGTAGGAGATGGATTTTACGACCAAGTTTCCATAGGAGGGGAAATGGAGAATTGTGTTGTTATTTTCGCAGAAGAGGTCGAAACCAGATGGACTCGTTTTCTGGGTTCGGAGATTGAAGGGATGCCGAATTGATGGGCCGCCATGGATGCAGTTTGTTGCAGAGGAGCTCAGTTCAGAAGCTTTAATGGCGACGATGATGGAAGCTATTGAAAAGACGAAGAAGATGAAGGAACTCATTGCTCCGACTATTCTAAGCTCTTAATTATTGAACAACCCAAGATTGAAGCTTTAGAAGCTCTTCTTCCATGACTCAGTCTTGTCACAGAAAAAGTCTTCCCAAGACTCGTTACTTTTTGGTAGAGCAGGCAAACGAGCCGTCTCTGCTCGTACATCTTGCCAAGCTATTCGCTGACCCTTGTCGAGTCTATTCAAGCGGAGTCTGTCGAGCTTTTTCCCAAAAAATTTGACTCGAACGAAGTATCGAGCCTCGAGCCGAGCGAGCCCAACTCCCGAGTCTAATCGAGCCGAAAATGATTTATAGTTTCATATGCTAAAAGATTAAAAAAAATGTGATAAACACATAATAATGAGATAGAAGTTATATTAACTTATTTTGCAAGAAAAATAAACATATTTTCATATGCTAAAAACTATTTTTAGTTAATTTCGCTAACTAAATCAAATTTTTGACGGCCGATTATTGTCATTTTCGGCGATGGACGAACAGATCTATGAACAAATACGACGTTTGGAATGTGAACGAGTTCAGTTTTTGCTACAGTGTCGAGCTTACGAGCCTGGTTCACGAGCTTGGCTCGAGCTCGCGAGCCCGAATCCTGGGCTCGGCTCGAGCTCGGCATCGAGCCAGCTCGCTATCGAGCCAGCTCGCTCGTTTGCCACCTCTACTTTTTGGTTTTGTAATTTTAAATACAAAGAAAATAAATAATTCAACGTGTTCGTATTTATTTCTTCGTTTTATTTCTCTGTGCTTTCGAAAGTCAATAAATTTTGGAAAAAGGCGAGAAAGAAGCCAAAGAGGAATTCTATGCTCTCAAGGCAAGTTTACTTCTTTAGATAAAGGGAGGGATGAAAAAAGAAAGAGAAGATGACGTGGTGAATTGTAATTGGTCATCGCAAACTTAGAGCTTTCTTGAAAGCATAAAAAGAATTTATGTAGTGGGGTTTGGTGGGACTAATTTACAACGGTGGGTGAAGATTAGATTACCTAAATTTCTAATACATAGTGAATCGATCACTCTAATTACAAAACCATACACTTTCGACCTCATCTCATACAGATTTGTTCTTGTAATGAACTCTAAACGTGTTGTGTCTNCACCAAATAAAAAAAAAATGATTTTTTCAAACACTAAAGATAAATTTGAGATTTAATATTTTTAAAGATAAATATCAAATTTCCCATTAAAATAGTAGGGTCACGTCAAATCAAACATTAAATTGAGATTTAAGTTGATTTTTAATCAATTTTTTTTATTTTCTGTTCAAAATATTATAGTAAATTATATAATTATTAAAATTTATAAAACTTTATGAAATATTATAATTTTTTAATATTATGAGACAATATTCAAAATATATAATAAATATTTCAAATTATTTTAATAATATTATTTTAAAAAATTGACTTTTTGCCTATAGTTTTAAGGGAGTGGTTTAATATTTTTTAATGAGTAATAATTATGTAATTTTATATTTTTGGGTCAAGTCAATTAATTCATATAAAAATGAATTCTCGTTGATGCCCCAAATCTTCCATTGACTTTGACTTATTCTCCATAAGATAAGTTCAGCATCTCGAGGTCGTGACGTCTCTTTATTACGTCATAATTATTGATAAAATGAACGAATTAATCTAAAATTTATTTATATATTATATGTAATTTTTGTTATTTGTCACACCTTTACAATTGGCACAGCTTATACACATCAATATACTTGCTAAAAACTAGTAATATCCATCAGAGTAGGCTTCAATTTCCCGAACAAATCGAATCCCGTCCATCAATTAGATTGTAGTACAAAGACGATTGCTTCCCGTCGAATTTCGAGGGCAATTGAAGCGCGGATAATCCACAGTAGCGATTTGTGGTCTGGGCGATGCATATTTCGATGATTTTCTCGAACAAGGAGTCTTCCCGTAAAAGTGGTTGCGCTACAAACTCGTCCAACGGCATCCACTGAATAATCATGGAGAAATCGAATTATAGAAAATTTATCGGAATAATGTTTGATTTACCGACTAATTTTAAATTTAGTTCGCAAGTGTTGTAAAAATGCGTAAATGAGTCAAAAATTTCGAATTATCGACCTTTGAGCTTAATTCTGGCCAGGCCATAGTAAAAGATACTTCACCATAACGCTTAATAAAACTACCTTTGCAGCTTGAATTTCGAGATCATCGACCCGGATCTCGGTCGATAAAGGTTTAAGCATGCAGACGAACAACAAATCTGACTTTCCGAACACCACGTTTTGGGCATGCCTGAAATAAAGGAGGAAAAACCCGTCAAATGATTCGAACTCCGGTTTTCTTATCGAAAACGAGTTGGTACACGAAAAAACATTACGAAACTAGAAAAGATTAAGTCTTATAAATTACCTGAACGCCACAACTTCGACAAACTCCGTATCGACCTGAAAATATATCAAATGTATTCATAAGTCAATGATTGATAATCGAGTAACTCGTATGCAGTTTCAAAAACTCGATTCGTACCCCGGTTTCCTCTTTGACTTCCCTCACAGCTCCACTAAAGATTTCTTCGGACTGGTATATAACTAGCAATTAAAATTAGATCGAGGCGACAAATTTATTCATACTATTGAACGATAACGATCCAATGCAATATGCATAATGCAACTACCTCGACAATAAAACCAGTTGGTATTTTCCAGAAACCGACATTCGCGGGCGGACAGTGTTTTTCTTGAACAACAAGAACCTAAAGTTTGTCATAAAAAACAACATTATCAAACAAAATTCTCGTCTTAGTTTCAGTCACGGCGCTAGTAAACTTATCGAGAAGTTTTGCTAAATTGATAATCCAAGTATGCATTCCAAAATCGTAAGCTACAACTACATCGAATGGTCGGTATGTTAAGGTGGATTGTCTAACAATCAGTAATTTACGCGAATTAGAAATAGATCCCGAGATAAGAAATCGTACCTCGTTCTTATTGTTGATGACGAATCCTCCAATTCCTACTTGATGAGTGGCGTTTTCCGGGAGTAGACAAGGTCCGTTCGGTATCCAATAAGTTAACATAACATAACTCGGTTCTGCATGATGATACGCAAAACCTTCCTGTGGCATAAACATATGTTCTTCACCGATCACGAGATTAAAGCCGGAAAATAAGATGTTTATGATCATAAACTTGGATTATTTAGTTACCTCTATCGCAATAGGGACGAGCCGAGATTGCTCGATTGGCAACTTCAGCCAAATCCCCTTCTTCCCCTGCAGATTAAAATGATTGGTTTAACTGAAATCAAAACAGCTAAGATCTCCAAAACCAGATATTTGCATCAAAAATACTTCCATGGAGAGGTTATTGACCTTGATTTTCCAATGAGAAAGAGAGACTCGAAGCATGGACGAAAACGCGTCGGGATCGGAGGGTAATCGTTCGGGGTCAACGAGAATACCTCCATATGCATCATCAAATCCATTAAGAATCCTCATTTGCCCAGGAAATAGCTGTAAATTACTGGCCCCATTTGCTCCATTTATGTTGTAGTGAAATACTTCAGATGAAACTCTTTGTTTGCTCATTGATGAACCAGTAGTTTCAATAGACGCCTGAGGTTTCTTCGAGATGCTCAAATAAGAAGCTTTTGGAGCTGTTCCTAAACACCAAATTTTAAAGTAAATTCAACAAATATATCGAAAACATCATTAGGGGAAAACTAGCAAAAAAGATCACCTCTGCAAGAACAACATTGGGGAAATTTCAGATAAAGTTTGTGCTTTCTGCAAGAAAATGTCGAGAAATATGTCCGACCCTTCAAACCCAAATCGATGTTAAATGGGTCCACGGTTTTCGATTCAAACAACAGCATCTCAGTGAAATTTTCAGAGTACCCAGATGAAAATAAACCCTAAATTTCAAACAAGAAAAACCCCTTCAAATAGAAGACGATCAGAATATTCAATGCAGAGCCAATCGCGATGAGATACACAAACAATCTTGGAATGATCGACGATCGGATTCTTCAAGAGCTTTTAAATAAACCCAAAAAAAGAAACGAAAAATCTCAAGCAGATAATCAAACATCAAACAAAAACAACGTGTTCCAACCACGTCTTGAAGAAAATCCAAAATCAGAATGGCGCCATTTTCGCTTCATGTCGTAGCGCGTTGTGTGCATTTGAACCGATAGTGACAGCCATGGCTGAGCTCCGAGCTCAAGAAATCTCCATTTTCAGATTTTTTTTACAGCTAAATGGAAAAAAAAACCAACGCGAGAACAATGGAAGCGGAGATCAAAATGGATAATTATATCTTCTTTCGAATCAGTCCGCAGCCATTTTGAGCTCAGAAGAAGCCACCATCTCCATGGAAGTTCGAGGAGAACGAGGATTAATACTCATATTTTATAGCTTTTCATCAATCATCATAGATACCTTCTCCTTAAGATAATCACAGAAAATAAAACAAGTGGACAGAATTAAAGCACGTGATTCTCTAGACTTTATAGATAAGCTTTTATTTGTCCCTTTTGGTCACGACAAAAATATTTGTAACACACCAAACCTTATTATTAAAAAAGGTTGTCCTTAGGTTTGATAATCATGTAACACGTGGACGTTGTTCTTTGATTCGTCCGCGGTTTCAATAATTGTTTCCCATGATCCATTTGAAAATTAAGTTGTAACAATGTAAGTTTAAAAAATTATATAATTAATAGATTAAATTACTAATCATAGTTTCACAAATTTGTATGGGTTATGTTAATTAAAAAAATATAATTTAATGTTCAACTTGAAAATGACATTACTTGCTTGTTCGTTTCGATAATTTCTCTTTGAAAAACTATGAAAATGAGTTACAAATGAGAATATAATTACCTCTTAGATGGAATCGGACGACATTTCATCCGCTAACATCTAATAATTATAATAATTAATTTCTTACGAGATAACGAGGGTGTTTGAAAAAAGTTGGACAAAAGACGGGATAGACAGCTCTCTAGTTGACTCGTGTAGATTTCTAGAGAGGAGAGTGCACAAAGCACGCGCAGAGCTCTTCAACTCGTATCACACATTTTTGGCTCGTACCAACAATAAATTAATATAGCTTCTAGCGTAAAACGAACGATATACTTAAAAGTTATTGGTTAGTTTCCTCATAAAAAAAGTATAAAATGTAAATATCAATTTACTTCTTAAACTATGTGGCTGATTGCATTAACTATGTTGAGAAATAAAAGTCATCAATCAACGCCTTAAACTTTGACATAATTTTAACATATAATATGTCACTGTATTTTTTATTTATTTTAAGATATCAGTCAATTTGGTTAGTAATTTTAGTCAATTCGATGAATCTTAACACCTACACATAAATAGAAAAAATGTGGTAAAAATAAATTTGTATTTTTATTTCACTCGATTAATTTGAGAAAAACAAAAATGTTTATCAAATTACAGTCTTTTAAACATTTTTCATCCCCATTAATCGATGAATTGTGTCAACCAAATTGATAAAATCGTTAAACTCAAATAAAAGGGATGTCATCGTGTTTTTCATTAATTCTTTATATTCATCAATTTGATTAGTAAATCTGGTCAATTTGATGAATCTTAACACTTGCACATAAATAAAAACACGTGGTAATAATAAATTTATATTTTTATTTCACTCGATTAATTTGAGACAAAATTAAAAATGTCATCAAATTACAGTCTTTTAAATTTTTTTCATCATAGTTAATCGATGAATTACGTCAACTAAACTGATGAAATCGTTAAACTCAAATAAAAGCGTGATGACAGAGTATTCGCTAAAATTATAATAAATTTCAAATTATCGATTGATGACTTTTAAAATTTAAAGTATAAATTGTAATTATCTTGATTATTCAAGAGGTTACTCATAAATAAATTGCTAGAAGAGAGATATAAAACTTTCCCACAAGAAATATGGATTTAAATTACTTTGTTTGTCTTGTTTGTTTATAAAGTCAAATGATATTACGATAATTTAATATTTCATTATTATGAAAAATAAATGGGAGAAAGGAAAACAATATTTAATTAGACAAATTATAAATTGATTTTAATTCAAATGGGGTCATAGAAACGTATTCATAATCTAGGTTTTTAAAATTAATTAACGTTTGATTTGGTAGATTAATCAAGAGCAAAGCTATTCTTTCGGGTCAAATGCACGTTGTTTCTAACCTTGTTATATCGTATTTATTTCGCATTGACAAAGTCTAAATATTGATTTCTTTCGACTCAAATTCGATTGGTTGCTTCATTTTTTATTGCATATGCGATCTATTTTTGGAACATCGTGTAGTTCCGAGTACAATAAACTATTCTAGTAATAGCACACGAGTAATTTCGATGTCCTAAGATTCTTTTTTAGCATTATTTTACTATTTCAAAACATTAAACACGAAATGTAAGGAGCTAATTTCGCACTACGACATCATTATATTTAGCGTTTATAATATCAGTACGACCCGTCATTCCTCATTAAGACGTGACAACGAGATCGCTCTATTAATTTTTTTTGAACGACTTGACCAAAAACTTGTAAACCTAAGAACGAGTTACAAAGAATGCTTCAAATTGAATTTTAAGATAGTATTATTTCATCGAGACAATTAAATTATAGGGAAAATATTCGACACTTAACTGCAAGAATATTTTTAATTGGTATTTTAAATTTTATCTATTTAATTAATTTGACTCTTTTTAAAAAATTGTTTATTATTGATTTTATTAATTATGTTGTAGATTCCGAGTAATATTACTATTAGCGAATAATATTATAATTTATACATGCCCACGTCCACATTATATTAAAATAACGGAAATTAATAACAATAATAATTTTCTTAGATAACCATTAACTGTGGATAACCTATCATAGGGTGAGGAGATAACGGTGATAATAGCGGGACGTTGAAAATTCCTTTGACCTCACTGTCCCAGACCGTTGACCAAATTGACGACGTCAAAGGTGTATCCCTGGCACAGCTGACAGCGTCAATTGACGCCGTCGTTTTTTCCTTCTTCGCCGTCACCGGAAGTTGTGTAGCTTGGTCGGGACTTTCTTCCCGTCGACGTTTCCTAGCCCCAGGCTTTCCAGCTTCTAGCGGAAAGTTGACAATGGCTTTGGATCCGCGAAGCTGGAACGCTGCTCGATCGTAGGCTTTAGCGGCGTCGATGGCGGTGTCGAAGGTACCGAGCCAGACTCGGGAGCCGCGTCGGTTCGGATCGCGGATTTCTGCGGCGAACTTTCCCCATGGTCGCTGTCGAACTCCTCGGTAATGTATTTTAGCTGTCGCTGTCGAACGATCGGGGTTCTTCTGAGGTATCTCCGGTTGGGGACTCGAATTGCCGAAACTGATCCATTCTGTTTTGCGCGGGAGAGAGATTTTCAAATCCGGCTTACGGTTCAGCTGAGGAATAGAAGAATTCGCGCGAATCGAAGCTAAGTGATTGACCTTTTCAGTTTTCAGATTGAATCCGAAGGAATCGCTACTGGACTGAGAAATCTCAGGTTTGATTTCATATTCCAATGCATTTGAATTTCCAAGTGGTTTCGGAGATGAGAGATCGATGATATCCGGCTTCACTTCAAACTCACAACACACATCCTCCCTTTCCACAAACGGAATCGAATCCGATGAGAATTCAAAGAAAGCATCAGAAGAACAGATCTCAGAGATAGAAGCTCTAGAAAACAGAGAAACAGACAGAGAACTCGAAATCAACGAGCTCGCTCCACGGTTCCAATCAACTCGACTCAAACGAGAAACAGGTTCACTCGGGTCTGTTGAGAAGCTCTCCACTGGAGAAACCGCACCAAGAAGATGAAGCTTGATAAACGCCAAAGCAGAAAGCTCCTGAGCATTCGCCATCTCTGCAACTTCAACAGAAAACGAAGGAGACGATGAAGAAAGAGTTAGAAGTTGGAAAGGCTTAAATAAACAGAGGAGCGTTCACAAGTGGTTCGTTCTTCTGTCGAAGCAAAGATGGTTTATTTTCCATCGTTGGATTTCTTGATCTCAGTCAAATTAATGATCTGACGGCTCCACCTTCGTCTCAGTCATTCTGACTAAGTATTTCTTTTTTAATTAAGCTTAACGAGGCTAGTTTTATTAAACTAGAACGTGGACTGGGCTCGGGCTCTTTAGCCTGGATAAACTGGGCTAGGTTGGGCTTTAATTCATCTGGGCTTGGCTGAATCGGAAACTCAAATGTTTCTCTTCGTTTGACATTGGTCGAAATCTCGAAAGGGTCGATAATTCGGTTTCGATCTTCTTTTACGTCTACTAGCAACAAATTGTTAATTTCGAAGCTAACGCTTATGTTTAGCCTTCAAACGATGAAATTAGTTAAGGTTAAACATAATCAAAACATTAGAATTTACAATTGGTTACGTATTATGTATCTATGCATCGATTAGTGATTTCGACACACCCACCAATTTTATCTTTTGAGGTTCATGCACGCATATACTTTGAGGTTTCACCCGATTTCGTGCTCCAAAAGTGCGATTGATGGAGCCCAAAAGCATCATATAAACAATAGATAGAGATTGAAATTATGCTGGAATCATCGAAACAATAAGAAATATGATTAAAATATGTCGTTAAATCGAAAACATTATATATGCACACGGGTTGGATTGTCCAAATCGTCGATATCAACTCCGACGTGAAAAACATCTAGGCCGACATAGAAATGTTGTGACAGCATTTCGTATACATTATTGAATTGATTAATGTTAGTACATAGGGACACCGTATAATATAAAGAATAAGCAACTTTGCACAATAAAGCACATGTTGAAAATATAATGAAGTAAAGACAACTACTTTAATAATTGCACTTCCATTGATTCAACAACTAATTCGATAAATAGTTTTAAAAAAATAAAATTTAAATTTCATCGCTGTTCTATTTACGCACGTGCGTTGTCTAAGTCCTGAAAACCTGCATGCGTTTCGCCGGTAAGATATTGGGTAAAAACCTAATTTATGTTCGAGTTTTGAGTAAATACTTCGATTTAGACTTGAATTAAAAAAATAATTGTAAGTTTTTTGGACGTCTGAAGAAAAATCACTACGTCCTTATGGAATACACTATCAATTATTTTATTTTTAATTGTTTGATAGTAGATATGATGCATAGATTTAATTTTCATCAAACGAATCAAATAAAGATGCAATAAATTAATTTTTTTTTAAAATCAAATTTAAATTGAGTTATTTACTCGAAACTCAGGTTTAATAGTTGTTTTAGTTACATTTTTTTGCGCACGTGTGGGTAGTTGGCAGGGAGGAATTTTCAATGGTCAAAGTTGGATACGACCATTCGGAGTCTCTGGTGAATTAGGTTTTCAGGCCGTTTACGTTTCTCAATTCTAAGGATTTTTATTATTTTTTGCATCAAATTATTTAATTAATTAATCAAATAAAACATAAACTTTATGTTGAAAATGTTTAAATTAATAATTTAATTGAAATATTGATTTATTTAGCATGTTTTCTACTATTTGAAATGAATATTATTTATTTTATTTTTATTGTTTAAAAAATAGTAATTTTTGGAGCATTTTTTCAATTTTACTTCGCATTTCTATCGTCCATTATTAGATAAATATAATGGTAGAAATTGGCGTTACAATTTTATTTAATGGTTCTACCAATCGCTTTAAAATTCAAGTACATGTTATGTCCCCTCCACTCTAAATTACGCAATTAGCACTGACGTCACAAAACTATAGATTAAAGGATAAATTAATATTTGCTATGACAAACATCTCAAAACTACAAAAACATATTTACTTTAAAGGATAAATTAATATTTATTCATTAAAAAAAAAAAAGGAATTATAGATTCTTCAAATAAAATAAAAAATAGTTGCAAGTTGTGGGAGAGTGACGTCACACTGAGGGCTAAAAGCACGTGATAGAATGACGCTTCCCTATCCCCGGAAGAACTTTCATGGAAGCTGCTGATGTGGGTGGACAAAAAGGCAAAACTTTGTACTGTAACAGGGAAAGATGGAGACCAAGTTCATGAATCTCGTCCACCTATTATACCCTCTTCTTCCCATCTTTCCCCCAAATATTCAAACCTCGCTTCTCCTTCTCTCCCTCTTCTTCTCTCTCGAACCGATTCGTTTTGAGCCCAGAATCGGATCTAGACTTGGAATTCGGATAAGGGGTGAGGGATGTTTGAGCAGAGTGGTTCCGATTTGGTGCTTCTGGACTCGATTCGCTGTTATTTGTTCGGAGAATCGGAGTCTTTACGAGACGGTAAAGTGATAGTCTCCGGTGCCGGCACGGTTTTCTGTGGCAGTTCCAGTTTCAGTAGCTTCTATCCTTGCCTGACGGAAAATTGGGGTGAGTTGCCTCTTAAAGTGGATGATTCCGAGGATATGGTCCTCGCCGGAGTTCTCCATGAAGCCATTAACGTCGGTTGGGTACCTTCACTTACTTCGTCTTCCCCGGAAATCGGAAATTTCGGAGTTTCTTATGTGAAATCGGAGCCGGAGATCTTTTCTCCGATGAACCAGTCGCCGGAATCGGAGAAGGAACACCACCCAGTTAGGGCGGTGGTCCCGGCGAGAGGAAAGCATTACCGGGGCGTTCGTCAGCGGCCGTGGGGGAAATTCGCGGCGGAGATTCGGGACCCGGCGAAGAACGGGGCCAGAGTTTGGCTCGGAACCTTCGAGACGGCGGAGGACGCGGCGTTAGCTTACGACCGAGCGGCGTATCGGATGCGGGGCTCAAAAGCTCTACTCAACTTTCCTCTCCGGGTTAACTCCGATGAACCCGACCCGATTAGAGTAACTTCCAAGCGCTCTTCGCCGGAGCCATCATCGCTCGGGGATAGTGTGGCGTCGCCTAAGCGGCGGAAGAAGGCGAACTTCTCGTCGGCCTCGCCGTAAGAGGGGCAAATAAGTAAAGTACATAAAATACATGAGGTAAAGCATATGAAAGATTGCACACTTGGCGAAGAATTACTGGTTATCTAAGTTGACAATCCGAAATTTTCCTTCTGATTTGAGGGATAAAACTGTAATTATCAGAGATCTAGCGGTGTCGGCTCTCGGCTGGCTTGTTTTGTGGCAATCTCGTAATTTTGAAAGAATTGAAGGTTAAAAGAGGAGGGAAAAAAACCAAGAGAAAGGGGAATGGGGTAATAAGGACATATTTGGTTTGATTGTGCATAAACAAAATTCTTTTATATATTTATATATATATATTTTTTATTTTCGGCAATAAATAATGCATAAGCCCATGTTTAATTGTCACGTTTTGAAACTTCAACATGATTCACATTTTCTTCACTTAATAAAGTTATGATTCACATTTGTCACGTTGTAAAACATGAAATTAATTTGTACACTTTTTGTGTAATTTAATGAAATTAACTTCCAAATAGTTAAATCGTCACCCGATGAGCGAAAGCCTGTCAAAGCAATTATTCGTGGAGAAAAGGTTGGATGGATTCAAAGTTGTAGGATGTAAATGGGTAATTTTTGAATTTATCAAAACTAATTTTAGATATTTTGTAAAAGGAAGAAAAAAAGAAGAGAGAGAATCAAGTGGGCAAAACAAGACAAAATGGAAATGAAGAGAGACAAGGACACGTGGGGATTGGCTTGAGAAGGGAAAGTTTGATACGAAACATTACAATCACTACAATTAATTAACTTCCAACGAAATCTCTCGTTCTCGAGATCTTACATTTTGATCTAATAATATATAAGATGGTTAATCACGCTGACTTAGTGATTAAGAAATAAGAGACATTAGTCTGATGTTCTAAAGAGCTACCCCAACATTGAGGATAACAACTCCCACACTAGGACAGCGCAGATGTTGAATTTAGGCTCTTGTACCCAATTTACCATCTCTGAATCAACTAAACTATGCCCGTGCGGACTACGATTAATCCAACTTATACTTACCATTCTCACTCGACATTTAATTCGTATTATTGCTTATAAACTATAAATTATTGCAAGGTGAAATAAAGCAAAATCAAAATTAAAACGTACAATTTGAATATCACATGTTACATGTCAATCTTCTAAGTCTATTATGATTACATAATCTTTGCAATGACTTGTGCAATTACTTAATAGATCGTAAAAGTTTAAATAATAATTTGACATTTGTCATGACGGGTGCACTTCCTTGACAGGTCTAAGATTATAAATAGGTTTGACTAAGTAAGGATTTTTAAAGTTTTTCAAAAGGAAAAACAAATGTACACCGTATGTCCTCTAAGTCTATTAAAATTATACGGTCTTTGCCATGACATGTGCATTTTGTTGGCATATCGTCAAATTCTCAACAATAATTTGACTTTTGCCATGACGAGTGCCTTTGCTTAGTGTGTCAGGAAACTATATTAATGAATTTGAACAAATAAGAATTTTTAGAACTTTTTAATATAAAAAATAAAAATCAATAATATATTGTCTAAGTCTATTAAAAATATATAATCTTTAATACGACGAGTGTGCTTACTTCACAAATTAATGTGCTACATCATTTCTTATGCACGATATGACGCTGTCATAGCGTGAGACTTGTTACTTCTAATGTTGGGGTAACTTATTGGGATATCATTTAAAAACCTCATATCTCTGCGCCGCTGAGTCACCGTAATTTAACTTCCTTACAAACTGTCGGGCCGGGATGTAAGTGCCCTGGAGGCGAGAAATTTCGTCTTTTGAGTACAATCAGTAGAAAAAGGCCAACACAAATCCCAAAGCATCACCTACTCTTTAAATCTTTTTTCTAACATTTTTTTGGGTATTATGAGAGCTTTCAAATACAAAGAAATAGCATAGAACAAAATAAAAACATACTNAAAAACAAAAATGTCTCAACTTATTAAATAATTTGAAATATCTAATGATTAAATTAAAAATAAATATATTTTGTAAATTTCTAAGAAAATAAAATAAAATAAAATCTACATTCTTCATCGCATCAAAGCTATTCATTAAACACTAAAGCGCTCTCAAAGCATGTGTGAATGATTATCTAAAAATCAAATATAATCGTCCATTCTTGGAGAGGCCCAGTGTTTTCCTTTTTATCCAAATCGTCATGCCGAGACATCTTGGCTGCCGAGGCCAACGAGATCCGTAGGATTCGGGGGCTGGTCTCGGAATCCCTCTAGCGTAGCATTACACTTGTCCATGGTGGATGCATCGAGAAGACCATGATTCCAAAGTTTGATCATGAACAACCTCCAGCACCTGAAAAAAAAAATCGAACAAATTAAGTTAATCGGTTCAAATGTTTCCCAGATGCATCGAAGAAGAAGAATCGGATCATATACTAAAATAAAAAGCATATTTACCAAAAGAGGGATGGAGCTGAGACGAGCTGTTGGCCATGGAGTTTCGAAAATGCTTCACATCCCCAGGAAACATGACCATCAGCCAACACTCTGAGATTTTTCGGTATAAACAGTCAAAATGAAGGATAAAACGGCTAAAATAGCCGGAAGCATCCCTCGAATTTGGAACCAAACTCACCTTTGCTTCCTCACGAATGAGTTCCAAAGATGCATAAGCTTTTTCTCGTCTTTCGTGACATCCACGAAATCATCAAGCATCTGCAAGTCGACGATTTGAAATGCTATCATCCAGCTATTTTTCAAGTGAAAATAAAGGATTATTTAAGCATACCCTTCGATCGTCAAAATCGGCAATATCATCATCGACTTCGTCCTCGCTATCTGTATCTGATAACACTTCATCTAATGCCATGGGCTTCACAGAGGGAAAAAAAGTAATGGGCTATAATAAAAACTTGAATGCTATGAAGTTCAACATAATCTCTCTTTTATTTTAATTTTATTTGCAAGAACCAGAAGTAATCGGCTGAACCCGGGATATTAATATTACTAAAAATAAATACCTGGACTCGGTGAGAGTGATAGAACTGTCGTTTCTGAAGAAGGAATCGGCTGGAACACAGAAGCAACAACATATTTGAAAATCACTCTCTCGTGTATATAAAAAATAGATACCAAATACTAACAAATGTAGGATTTACATATTGCACAAGTTAAACATAGGAAAATCTAACGTTTTTGGAAATTTAACTCGGGTTTTTCAGGCCAAACCATTTCTTACCTGTCGCGTATTTTTTACTATTCTAGCATGCCAACATCCGCATTCAAATATTGCATTTAAGAACTTGCACGAAAACGATGAATCCGTCGTACCTTTAGGGAATAAAAAAAATCATATTTTATATAGCTAGGAAAAACAAGAAAACATACTTTTTGGAATCTGCTCTTTCTGTGGTCAACTTCCTCATTTTAGCTGGTTGTGTGTGATCAACTACAGAGAGTGAATTGACACATTCTTGGTCCATAGAAGATTGAGCCATGGCAATCGAGACCCCCGGAATATTGTCGCTGAATTCAACACGTTCCACGCCCTTCATGTTAGGATAGTCAGAATCGTAGAATTCTATGTCTCGTCTTCCATTTTTCAAGTAGTTTGCGTGAGAAAATAACTTCGTGTCCGTCTCATTTTTACATGAGAGAGCATCTAAAAGAAAAACACAACTCAGTCTTATATGCAAAAAAGACAACTGAAGATTAGTATGAAATTATTTCATTTTGACTGTTAATTTTCAATAGTATCAAAAATTTTCAAGCCAAGTTGGTCATAAATGCAAAATGGTAAGCACAAGACTACAAAATGTTTGAAGTACGAGTATAGAACTCGTTTTTTTTTGTTAAATAACAATTTTAGATTTTAAACTAGGAGAGTAGTTCCAACTGACGCTTGTGCTTTAAGTATTGACAATGAACACTTCAAACTTTAACAAAATTGCAACAAATATCAAGTTATTATGTTTTCGTTAATTTTAACGATATTCATCTGTTTCATTAACACATTTCATAATAAATGATAATAAAAAGATTAAAATTTTGTAAAAATTCTTATTTTTATAAGGTTGAATGAGTAAGTAGAAATATAAATTTATTATTACATATTCTTATTTCTCGACAAGTCGTTAAAATTATTAATACTGACCGATATCTTAAATTAGCAAAAAATTAAGTCAGGATGTTCATTGTAATTATACTAAAATTCAAAGGGTTCATTATCAACTTTCAAATTAGAAGGTATTTATTGCAATTACACCATAGTTCAAGATCTTAATTGTTATTTACTCTTTTTTTTCATTTTAAACTTTCAATCTTCAATCAATGGAATATTAAAAAATCTAACACATTCTTGAAATAAGATCTAAATAATATCATTACCGTCCTTCCCAGAATTTCTTCTATGTAAGCCTTCCATGGCTAAAGTGGGTGCCTCCATTTCCAAGAACTGTACATTTACATGCTTTTGACTCTGATTGGAGTTCCTTGATTTTTGCCTTCGAGGCCTAGAGCTAAATAATTAATTTCATTACTTTTTCCACTAAATAATCTGAAAAAAACTATCAAAAGTTAATAAAGCGGTTAACACGGTGGCTAAACTCACCAGAAAAAGAAAGTTTGCAGACGAGGATGTACTCCATCCGCCACAGTCTGCAATCGGTGTAAGAAACATTAGTTTTTAATCTTATTTTTCACAAGTTAATCATTTTTTTCACTTGGTATTTTTGAAGCACTGCGTAAAAAACAAATTGATAATAAAAACTTTTAAAGAAATTACATAGGAAACAAATCAAAATAAATATAATTCTCCATAGCTATTTTTCCAAGGAGGTTTTCATCTCTTTCCAGTTCCTACTTTTTCATACTTCCACTGTCCCCCATGATTACACTCTATGGGCTTTGATCTTTTTCCCCCACTCACACCAAGGCCAATATCCAAAATCACTGCCAGGCATTCCTACCAAAAAGATTTTAACCTTTTCAGTTTTCTTGAATAAACCTTCTCTGTTGGGGAAGCATCACACTGTTAGTCCTACACTGACTTATTCGGCCTAATCATACCATGACCCCTAATTTGATGGAACTTTGAACACTAGAACCTTTGGTACACAGTCAACATAAAGAATTAAGCAACGAACAGCTCACATCGTACAGATATTTTTCAAGAATGCAGAATGAAGAGAGATGTAGATCAATTATTAACAGATACATATGGATAGAATCATAAGATCAAAAGAAAAAAAAAGGAATACAAAAAAATAAAAATGGGAAGAAAGAAAGGAGATATGAAAATCAATAGAGGTGACTACGTTAATATTCTTCGATATCTTCTGCTATTTGTCTTCCCGACATTTTGTCGGGAAGCACTCTTAATTTTATCTTTCTTAATATACAAACTTCTTGTATTTTTTTTTATGTTGATAGTAGCAATTTGCTTTAAAACTTTACTAATATATACAATCTGTCTTGTATTAGACATTTACAAAAAACTGAAAAAGAATGCATAATCCACTAAAATTATTCATATGGAACCACAAAGAAACCCCACTTTGCCCTTTCTTTTATTTTCTATTACTTGTTATTACGTTTACAAGCTTGGGCTTTTCTTATGTGAAGTTTTGTTTGATTCTAACTACTGTTTGGAAAGTTCAAGTAAAACAAAAAATACAACTGTCCTACGCGTTGTTTGTGTTTAGCAGGTAAGAACAATCTGTAAGTAAAACTTAGAAAGTTTAATGTTCTAACCTCAGACATCATAATGTCAAATCTCACAGAAACATTTACAGACTGATACTCTTCAGTTGCCTGCAAAAGAAATGGTTCCTCAATACTATTTAAAATGGCTAAATAGGGTAACAAGCAACATAATATAGTAAATTACCTACCCAGAACTCAAAGTTAAACAGATCATGTGAAGAGCAAAGGTGATAACGAAGGCCCTACAAAATTTATAAAATGCCGTACATTAAGAGGTATCGCCATGTATAAAAAATCTTCAACAATTTATTCAATTTAGACACAAGTTCAATCCACGAGTTATTTCTTCAAATAATTTGTGCAGATTTATTTTTAAGATTTTCAACTTTAATCAAGTCAAAACAACATCCCAACCAAAATATGTACTCTTCGTGATAGTAACTAGTTTTCATTTGCTAATAATTGAATGAGGGTGTCGATAACCGTGGAAACAGAATTTATAACTAATGCATAACAAACGCAAGGTACATACCACAAATATTTTGCATACCTTGTTAAACAATTGAAATTTTTTCCTCAAAATGAAACAACGAAAAGTTGCCCGACAGGGAAAAGAATTTACATCCTCATCAATTGCAAAAAGAAAAAAAGATGGACTTAGTGCCCACCTTGAAACTACAACATTGCATCAAGCAAAATGGACAAGAGAAGTCATCAGTCACTGCATATTGACAGAAAATTGATGATCAGTGAAAACGGAATGTTTGATAAACATAGTTTCAAAGTAGAAAAATATGAAAAAAACACAACTTTAATGAAATTGATAGCCCCTCAGTTTTCAAACCATTGATAAACAGGCTAATAAGCGAAATTGGAAAATTTCAATATTTATTTCAAGACAAGTAAAATTTCTAGTCAAGTCAATTAAAGAAAGAGAAAAGATAGCAAAGCAACTAAAACGTAGAATCATTGTTGGTAAAATCTCTAACCTTCAGTCTTCCGTATAATGCTCTTATAGTCTCTATAATTGAAAACTACAACTCCAGTCCTTAACCTAGAATACACCATAGTTCAATAAGCATATTTAGAACATTCTCATAATAAATAATAGTAATGTTTAGTAAAAAATGATAGTGTTGTCTACCATTAGCCTTGAGCAACTAGAGCAGTAATATAAAAGAGAGTTCAAACCTCTTCTTCTTGGTTGCTTGTACTTTGTATCGCAAACATCTCTGGAGAAACAACGGCTAGATAAGGAAAAAGGAAAATAAAACATTATTAGATAATACAGGCTTATCGTGAAAGCTTAATCAAAGAGGAGAAATGAAGTACTGTATCCAAATATAACTTGTCAGTATAGAACTGATATCAAGAGCACGTCGAGTATAAAGTTCAAAATAAATCGGAATAGATTTAAAATGATTAACTTCTAAAACAACAACAATATGCATTGCAACAAAGTTTTAGAATAAAGGAATCTTTAAAAGGCAGGTCAATCAATACTCAGGATGGAAAGAAAACTGAAAAACAAACAATTGCATACATCGCGACATACATCTTATTCTGGTTAAAATAACAAAAGAATCGAACATATTTATAATCATGCTATTCAATGTTACATTGTGAAGTGCACGGCATCGAAGAATATTGTAGAGTTCGACGGGTTTGCAATATATCAAGAGACTCTCTTCTGCTGTAGTTGTCTCTTCTTCAGAATGAGAACAAGAATTTTGACGGCACATGTCTTTCACACTTTAGAGATGGATATAAAAGTACTGGATTCTGCTTTGATTACAGAGAAAAAAAGCTGTCAACATTGTATAAAATAAGTTGTCTTTTAAAAAACTAATGTTATTTTCGAAGAGAAAAATCTCCTTGGCAATCTATTCATAAAAGAATCCTTTAATCAACCATTTAGTGTTCTACTTACTTATCTGCATAAGCCTTTAAGTTTGATCCTAATAAACCAAGAAAATGATAAAAAAACAAGTAAATTTCATGGCAGTTGAACCATTGACAGAGAATCACTAAAATAAAATAAAAAAAAGATCTTCTAGTCCAACGCATCGACTATCGAGAGAGGCTAAAGAAAACTAAGCAAAGCAAATTCCACATTCTTATTTATATATTTATTGTTCCTTCTTTACTGGTGTATTCTAACCATACAAGCTAGTAATTGACATTTTTTTCCACCTGTTCATCTTTACTTCATTCTACGCCATTTTTACTTTTGCCTTGTTAGTCAAATAATTATTCTTGAATACTTAATACATTGTCATTTAGAAGTTTGAAAAAGTCGACAAATTTTCGAGCAGTTAGAGCTAAAAAATGGCCACCGGCATTGAAGCTCTTACGGGCCATCCAAGCTACAGAGATACAAAAGGCAGCGTCATAAATTTAATTTTTTTAGTTAAATTATAATCTTTCAGCAATAAACACGAAAGAAACGACTGAGATGACATTCCAAAAACTCGTTAATTTAAAAAAGAAATTGTAATTATTTGATTTGTTCGATATTGCATTTTGTTAGATATTCAACTAGAATCAACTTACTTGTGTTTTCGCAATTCATGGAAAAATGAATCGATGAAAAACTTAAGCACCACAGATTTTCAAATCAGAATGGAATTCAAGTTAGTCGTCTACTTGGAACCCCGAAATAGGAGATGGTATCGAATCCCTAATGACAGTAAATCGTCTTTCTAAACAGCCAACAAAGGGAAAAACCGAGCTTTGGAAAAAATTAACCAGCTTTCTATCGAAAACTCTCTGTAATGTCGAAAGCCAACTCCCAATTGCAAAAGAAAAAAAAAAGAACAGATCCTTAAACTAACCTGGAATCACACGATCCACTAAAAATATGTTATAAGCTGCAAAATCAAAGCTTGAATCCATGCCATGAATCGAAACGACTTTGAAGCAGTGCCCACGAACCCATCTAACTCTAAATCATCAAACAATGCTCATGAGTCATGGAAAACAAAAAAACATTTTCGGGTTTCTGGTTTGTTTTCGGGTTGTCATCGGGCGACGAGCCGACGACCGGCGCTTGCATCCTACAGTAATTATGATTTCTTTATTCTTGCATTCCAAAAATGATTTCTTTAAATTCGATTTGATAATACATTTATTTTTCTTTTCACAATTTACATTCAAGAAATTCTGCCCATAAAACTCTGAGTTTCCAAAAATGAACACCTAATATAGCCAAATGCCTTCAAAATGATACAACTCTGAGATTTTTGAAGTCGACTATAA
The DNA here is from genome assembly GCA_003255005.1 of Begonia fuchsioides. Taxonomy (NCBI): domain Eukaryota; kingdom Viridiplantae; phylum Streptophyta; class Magnoliopsida; order Cucurbitales; family Begoniaceae; genus Begonia; species Begonia fuchsioides. The sequence continues at coordinate 10,261 of QAOC01041642.1, read as the reverse complement.
AGGGATTTTTCTCCCTTATCATGAAGTTATGAAAATTTTCAATTAATATTTTATATTTTTAATTACATTAATTGACATATTGAGTTTCAAAATACTATTAATTTTCAACTAACATTGTACTTTTAATTTATTAATTAATACTTCAAAGTTTAAAAAATTATCAACTGATACCTAATTGTTAAATTTAAGTTAATCAATCATCTTTTTAAAATTAGTTTTTAATTTTTTTGAATTATTATATAATCTTGATAAAAAAAATCAAAATTAAATATAAAATATGCATAATTAAAAAAATTTAATGTTACAGTATCCGTTAATAAAATTTAAAGTTTAAGATATTAATTAAAAATATATTAATACTAAAGATATTAATTAATAAAATTAAAAGTTTAAAAAATATTAATATTAAGGCATATAATTAAAATTTTAAATTATCAGTTAAAAATTATTTTTAAGTTAAAAGTGATCCTTGATAATTATCTTTTTATTTATTATTTATATATTAATTATTTATTATAATTTTTAAGAAAAATGTCAAATTAGGGTTTAGTAAATCAGAAAGAACATGGGAATGCCAGTCCCGGGGTTTATGTTCTTTTGAGTTTCGAGAAGGATTCGAGGGGAATAATCTGAGGAATTTCTTTGAATTCGTCTAAGGTTCTTGCAAATATCGCAGAAATGTCTGGCAATGATGGGGACTCCATGGCTTCTGTCATGAGTTCTTTGTCAGAGAGCCTCAGGAGAGTGCCTCCGGCTGCAGTTCCAGCTGTGTTAGACTGTATTATAGCTTCAACGGGCTTATCATCCTCCTCACTTTTCGAATATCTTCTTGACACATTCGATAATATCACCAGGGTATCCCTCTCAATGACCGTTGAGTTTTTATTAGTAGGCTGGATGCTGCGAAAATATTTGGATGACAATGGTTTTGAACCCTTGTGTAAAATGTTAAACATCATTTTATATATGGAATTAACTATTCGTTGCTGCATTTCCTCCACTAAGACTAATATGGGCTCTTCTTTCACTGCTTCTATGCCAAGGGGTCTTCTTTGAATGGGTTTCCCTAGGTTTAGTTAGCCTGCTTTGCAGAAATGAGTATGAGAGTTCAAGGAGCGTTTCTTCCCAAAGCTTCTTCTTTTGCACAAACAATAAAGCAGAACAAGGCCTTCGAGCAAAGGCATGATTGAGCCTAGCCTAGCCTTTAGTTCACTTGCGCTAAAAAAAGATTAAGCAGTGAATTATGTGTCTCTGTATGCATAGTAAATGATAATGTATTTTCTTAATGAATTGGGCTCCTGGCTTGAGCTAACCATGGCTTGTTACATTGGATAGGAAACGGTGGACAAGGATGTGACGCTGGATGTGGATCAGAGTGACCATCTCTCATCTCTAATGGGCGGAGTTTGTTATCTACTTAAGCAAATAGGTTAGCATACTCAATTACTCCGCACTAATGTTGATCAAATATCTATTAGTTGTCTTACTTAAAAAAAGTGTGTATATCACTATTGGATATCAGATCAAGTTGATTTAAAAAAAATTATCTTTGTATTGCTCTTATCTCTATTGATTTGGGCTAGTTAAATAAATGTGAATGCTTTCAAGTGTCAACCTTGCCTCTCATACCTACACTGGAAAATATTTTTTCCCTCTTATAAATTTTTTTTTTCTGGAAGTATGTAGAGATTGAAAAATGCATAATCATCAGTTTTACACTCCACGTCATCATGGTGTAATGGAAACTCCTTGCGTTTGCTTTCTATTTCCTGTTATTTATTTGGAATATCTTTTCTTTATCTTGATATTAAATTCTGCAAGAAGATGCAATTATCAGCATGAAAGTGATATGCCGTGATAAACATATTGCATTAACTTAAGAAAAGCTAGAACTTAAAGTAAAGCTAATTTAAATTTGGCATGCTTAGTTTAGTTTGAGTTCAAACAAAGATGGCTCCCGTGTAGTTGGAACTTTTTGGGTTTTTATTTGGACTTATGTAAAGTTTTATTATCCAATGAGATTATGTATTTTAGATCTGCTCTTTAACTAATAAACATTATACAACTACTAATTATATTCCCTAGTGCGGAAGGTACAACAAACATATGTTAACAGAAAAATGTAGCTCCCTCCTAATAACTCTAGTCATTTGTATGCTACCGTTTTCGATCAAATGCGTCTACAATATTAAATTAGTAAGTGGAGTTTACTGATTAAACCGGATTCATAATAAATGGAGGAAATTCTGATAAAATAGATCTATCTTAGGAGTGAGATCTGGCAGGATATTTTTCTCCCAAAATTTAAGTTCTATTACTAATATGATAGGTTTGCATACTTTTATGTAGGAGTTGATCCTGATGCGATGGAATCATTCATATGGAAAAGTTTTGTACCTTTAATAATAATAATTCCTGCAAATGATCGCAAAATGCTTCTCCAGGTAAATGGAAATGTTAGGATGCAAAGATGGTAGCTGATTGATCTATTAATCATTCATTCTTGCAAAAAATTTATTGACTTTTTTTTTGTGTTCTTGATATTAGATTGTTGATTACTTCATTGACGTTGTCATTGAAACAAATATGTGGGCAATTGTCGAAACAACCTTGATTCCCTTCTTGTTACGATCTGCTGCTCTTTCGATGAACCTTCTTTCACATGAGAAGTTAAAAACGTTGGAGTTGGATAAGTGTTCAGATTTTTGGCTCTCAAGTGGCTTACTAACTAGATATGCAAACAACCAGAAGCAGGAAAACTTGTACGAGCGTTTTCCTCTGCCTGTCACATGCCATATTTTGACTTCAATGTTAGATTCTTCACTTCAGATTGAGCTGTTGGAGCAAACCTCAGAACTAGTGGTACAAGATAAGCATCTCAATGCTTTTACACTTACTATGATTTGGGAACTTTGCAATTTGGCTGAACAACTGCTTGTACAAAGTTCAGATAGCCGGTCTTGTGCTATTAATTTTCTTCTCCCAACCATCTTTAAGGCATTTTATTCACATTGCTCATTTTTTATCTCGATCAATGGACAAATGTGTATGCTGTCTCGGTTAGACCTTGAATCTTTTCTAGTTGAGTTTTATGTGTACAATTTTTTTCTGTCCTCACTTTATCTAGTTGATTTACAGGAACTGTTTTCTTAAAAAAATCTGGAAATGCTGCAAAACCCTATTTCCCTCTGGCCCTTTAGAGAGAAGAGATGCATATAGCATTCTATCTTTATATTTTTGTTTTTTCCCGGGCAATGAAGGATGCGAAGACGCTGATGTGTGTGGTACAGCAGACAAATTTTATATAACTGCTGAAAAAGATTTCTGGGATGAAATAAAAAAAGGCCTGGTATTTCAGCGCTCTATCATTATTTGTTGTTATTCTTATGTGTACGTCATATTTAAACATAGCCAATTCACATGATATTTTGTGTTTATTTTCATCTCTTGGCCAAACTGGTTAGGTTGACAAAGAGGGTTTAATGCGAAAGCAATGTCTCCATGTCTTGAAGAGAATAGTACGTTTCACTGATGATATCCAGTCACATGATAGTCCAAAGTCAAGTGAAAACAAAATAAATGCTACAAGTATGACTAGGAGGGAAGGATGGGCAAGCAAGGAAGCCAAGTCACTCGGTGTAGGGAAAATCTGCAATCAAATTAATGAAACTACAAATGGCCACAAGCATTGGCAAGTATTTGTGCTGCTTTATGAAATGCTTGAAGAATATGGCACTCACCTGATTGAAGCAGCATGGAACCACCAGGTTCCTTTTCATGTTTTCTCCCACATCCATGTCACCTTTACCATATCTTATCTCTATCTCTTATATATCAAATATGAAATCAAATTGTGGTAGAAAATGAAATGATTATTCATTCATAGGATTAGAGTGATTTATTTAACAATTTTACCCTCTACAATTGCTTATTATAAGTCATAAAGATTATTCTTTCATAAAGAGAGGAAGGTTGATAGGTCATTACACAAACTCAATTTGACATTAAATTCAAACGACAAACATGAGTATTGAATCAAAATTAGATCCTTATTATTATTAGTGTTTCTTCTTAAGTCATTAAAATTACTTTTTCTGAAAGGGAGGAAGATTGATAGGTTATTACTGAAACTCATTTTGACATCAAATTCATACAACGAACGTAAGTATTGAAGGAAATTAGATACTTCATATGATCAATGTCATAGAACCCCCTCTTATGAAAATCAAACAATCAAGGATAAACAACAAGATAAAAAGGAAGAATACAACTGGATTACAAAAATATGAAAAATACATGCAATTTGAAGAGTTTGATTCCTCCTTAGCACATTTACGACTACTCACCATTTCCAAGACTTTAACCTAATTTTTCCCTTCATTCATAAAACCCTAATACTCCTATATATAGAGATAGTATTTCCTTCACCCTTATTGGCTAGGCTTAATCAAACTCTTTGAGCCTTAGCATGATGTTTCTTGGAGAGATTGTCAACTCTTACTTTCAGTATTTGACTAGACGGAAATTGTTGTTTTTCTTCCTCTGGTGTGTTAGTGGGTTGGTGGGTTGGGGGAGGGTCATTCCTCACCCCAGCTTAGTTGAAATTTGTTCTCTGTTGATTTATTTTTGTTGGGAAAAGATGTAACAACTCTTTCTCAGAAGATGTCCGGATTATTAATGCGATTGATCATTATGGATAATATTCTTACTAGTTCTGTGATCTTGGTAATGGAAATCGTAAGAGCTTATTCTTTTGAATTTCAAAGTACATCCAATAATGCTGATAACATTTTGCAGGTATCTTTGTTTCTTCAAATTTCTGTCAAACAGGTTAATTCTTCAAAATTCAATGGTGGAATTCATCATGACCAACTCAAAACATTTGGTGAAATCTCTAGTTGGTTGTCAATTTTGTGGGAACGGGGCTTTCATCATGATAACCCTTTAGGTCCTGCCACTATCAACAATGATCGTTTGAGTTTTCAGTTATTCACATTTTTTGATATAATGAAAAGCTTTTTGAATGTGTTGTTATATGCATGCAGTTAGATGCTTGATCATGCGATCATTTTTGGATATTAAGTGGGAGGATCATAAACACTTTACTGGATCAGTGCCTGAAACTTTTGTTCTAGGTCCTTTCGTCCAAGCGATGAATGATCCAGTTCACCATAAGGAATTTGGTTAGTATTCTATGCAGTCTTTTTCTCCGAATTTAAGCCATTGCTTATGCGAAAAATCATGAAATGAATAGTTTGTAAATTGCTTCTTATAAAAGTAAAGGATTAATATCCGGTTAAAAGTCAATTTGTTTTGTTATCTGATTGAGAAGCTGGTATAATGATAGATTTAAACACATTCACGATAATATTACACAGAACAAGTTTACAAAGCAGAGGACTTCGAGGGCCTCAACCTCCAGTTTTTCAATTTCCCCCCCTCCCCCTACAATCATTTTTCCGCTTTATTCTTACACACCCACAGACAAATAACCCTGCAACTTCTATTAACCTCTCTTCGGTTTTCTAGTATAAGAAAACCGAATAAAGGGCCTATCATTTCTTCCCGCCCAAGAAAGAACCTTGTCCTCAAGCTTAAAGGAAGGAAATTGCGAGCAGATAACGTCATAATCTTCTAATGTAGCTTCATATGGCAGAAGATGTTTCCACTTGATTAATATCACCAATTTAGTTGCATCACCGCTTTGTTTCTGAACATCCAAGAGCCTATCAGGTTCGACAACTTGATTTTCGGTGTTAAACAATTGATGCGGAAGTAAAGTAATATGTTGAACCGTTCCGATGCACTTCTTTAATAAAGAGACATGAAAAACCGAATGAATTCTTGACGTTTCCGGAAGAGCTAATTTATATGCAACAGTGTCAATTTTCTTCATTACTTAGAATGAGCCATAGTATTTAGGAGAAAGCTTGAGATTGATCATTTTAACCGATGAGACTTGTCGACACAAATTCCCCTTCTTCAAAATGTACCAATCTCCTTTTTTTATTAAAAGAATCTTGCATCCGTTGTTGAGCGACATGTAAATGAAACTTCAGCATTTTAAGTACGGAATCTCGTTTGCAAAGCTGATCATCAATACTAGCCACCTTAGATTTTATCGGTCGATCAAGGTGTAATAAAGTTGGTGGTGCTCGTTTGTAAACGGCTTGAAAATGAGTCATTCCAATGGATGAATGATATGAACTATTGTACTAAAATTCTGCCCATGCCAACCATTTAAACCAACTCTTAGGTTTGTCACCGCAAATAAACTTCCAATGACCGATTAACAACTTCCGTTTGACCATCGGATTGAGGATGATATGCGGAGCTGAAATTCAACTTGGTACCATGTAATTTGAATAGTTCCCTCCAAAATATACTAATAAAAATCTTATCTCGATCGGAAACAATGAATTTTGGTAATCCATGTAATCTGAAAATTTCACGGAAAAAAATTTCAGCTACTATTTGTGCGGTGTAAGGCTTCCGAAGACCGATAAAATGAGCATATTTACTCAACCTATCGACCACCACCAATATAGCACTAAAGCCTTCCGATTTTGGCAATTTTTCAATAAAATCCATTGAAATATCTTCTCATATTTCGTCCGGAATCGGTAAAGGTTGCAATAATCCAGCCGGTGCCATTGATATATATTTGTTTTGTTGACATACGATACATGCAAGCCACAAAGTTTGTAATATCTTTCTTCATTCCCGGCCAATACAACTCCTTAGCCACTCGTTGATACGTTTTTTGAATACCTTCATGTCCCCCGTTTGGCCCGCCATGAAATAATTCCAAAATTCGAATCTTGAATGCCGAAGATGACGATATAACCTTCCTTTCGCCGAAATAAAGAGAATTGTTTAATAATTGATACTTGGATTCCATCATCTCTCCGAACTGCAAATTCTTCTTAATTTTTGATAAATGTTCATCGTCTTCAATCTCACGTTCAATTAATATAATATCCAATATATAACAGTGTTGTAATTCATGAAATAACACGCTTTCCTTCTTGCGAGATAATGCATCCGCTGCTTTATTTTCCACTCTCGCCTTATATTGTATTTCAAAATCATATCCCAATAATTTGATGAGCCATTTTTGATGTTCGGTCGCGACCAATCGTTGTTCCATAAAAAACTTCAAACTTTTTTAGTCCGTTCGAACAATAAAGTGTGTACCGATTAAATAAGATCTCCACTTTTGAATTGCTAACACCTATGCCATTAACTCTTGTTCATAAATAGATTTCAATTTTGCTTGGCGAGATAGTTGTTGACTAAAGAAAGCGATTGGTCGATTATTTTGCCTAAGCACAACTCCTAACCCGGTACCGGAAACATCCGTCTCCACTATAAACGTGCCCTTAAAATTAGGCATTGCTAATATCGGTAACTTGCACATTGCTTCTTTTAAATTCAAGAATGCAGATTCCGCTTTCTCATTTCAATGAAAACTATCCTTTTTGAGAAGTTCAGTCAATGGTAGTGTTATACTACCATATCCAGATACGAACTTACGATAATAACCCGTAAGTCCAAGAAATTCTCGCAATTCTTTAATCGAACACGGTTTTCACCATTCCGAAATAACACGTATTTTATCCGGATCGGCGGATACCCTTTTGGCTGAAACAATGTAGCCCAAATACTCCAATTCAGCCTTGGCAAAAGAACATTTTTTTTTATTGACGAACAATTGATGTTGTTGCAGCACTTGAAAAGCGATTTTCAAATGTTCCTTATGATTTTCCATCGTAGAACTATACACCAAAATATCGTCAAAAAACACAATAACAAATTTTCTAAGGTATGGATGAAATACATTATTCATGAGTGATTGAAATGTTGCCGGAGCATTGGTCAAGCCAAAAGGCATCACTAAAAAAATTCATAATGTTCTTCATGAGTTCGAAAAACAGTTTTTTTAACATCCTCTTCTTTAACTCTAATTTGATGATAGCCGGATCTTAAGTCGAGTTTAGTGAATATTGACGCTCCATATAATTCATCCACCAATTCATCAATTACCGGAATCAGAAACTTATCTTTAATAGTTTCTTTGTTGAGACTTTGATAATCTACACAAAACCGCCAACTTCCATTTTTTTTTTCTTTACCAAAATAATTGGGCTTTAGAAAGAACTTGTACTTGGCTGAATTATTCCGGCTTCTAGCATTTCCTTCACTAGTCTTTCAATTTCATTTTTCTGCACAATAGGATAACAGTACGGCCGAACATTAATTGTAGAATTTTCCTCCTTCAATGTAATTGCATGTTCATGACATCTTCCGGGCGGGAATCCACTCGGTTTTGCAAAAATACTCTGAAATTCATTGATCACTTCCATAATTTCTTGCGGAATAGCTTGCGGTGTCACAAATTCTTGCTTCTCAATTTCACCCACTTCAACTAATAAAGCTTCTCCTTCTCGTGATATGGTCTTCATCATCGCCTTTAATGAAATTTTTTGTCTTGCTTAAACTTGGATCTCCTTTAATTACTATCTTGTGTCCTCTCACATAACAATTCATTGTCAACAACTTTCAATTGATTGACATTTCTCCTATCGATTCCAACCATCTCATTCCCAAAATAACATCAGAATTTCCGAGAGGAATTGGTAAAAATTCTTCCAAAATTTCTAATTTGGATAAAACCAACAAAACATTTTTACACAACCCACAATTCTTAAACGATTCTCCATTTCCGAGTTGGATATTGTATTCCGAATTGTATCGACATTCAATTGCAATTCTGTCGCTACATCTTGAGAAATGAAATTGTGTGTTGCTCCACAATCAATTAAGACAATCACCTTTCGTTCTTTAATTCGTCCCCAAAATCTCATAGTGTGCGGAGAAGTTAAACCGACCACCGAATTAAAAGACAATTCGACAGTTTCATCCCTTTGAATATTCTCTATTTCCTCATTAATTTCCTCCTCATCGTCTTGTAACATCAGCAGTTGCAGTATTTTATTCATACAACGATGTGTCAGAAAATATTTTTAATCACACCGGAAACATAATCTTTTATCCCGACGAAACTTCATTTCGGCCTCGGTTAATCTCCTCCTCTCCATATCCGGTTGAGTGATTCTCACACCGGTTGATTTTTTTGTTTCAATTAAAGACGTTGGTGCCGTAAATGTAGTCTGATTCCAATCCCGAGTCTGATTCCAATCCCGATTTCTGCCTTCTCCTTTATACGTCGGAATTCGGTTGGAGTAAATTATTTCATTCATTTCCTCAATCAATTGGGCCGCCCGCATCAAAGAATTAAGGCCCTCTGGCCTCATTATCTTGATGTCTGCCTTCACCTTCTTCTTCAATCCGTTAAAGAAAGCGCTGAAAAGCACCGGTTCTGGAACACCGAACAGTCGAGAAAGAAGCAATTCAAACTTCTGTCGATATTCCTCCACGGTTCCTTCTTGTTTCAAAGTCAGAAGCTGATCGTATCCCGACCCGTCTTTCGCCTCGCTAAACCTCGCAAAAAACCTTTGTTTGAACTCGAACCACGAGCCCACCAGATTATTCGCGTTCTCCCATTGAAACCAAGCCAGCGCCGCTCCTTCCAAGCAGGCTACGGCCGTCGGTATCTTCTCGTCTTTGCTGAGGTTGTTGACCAAAAAGTAACGTTTAGCACGATAACTCCAGTCCTCCGGATTCTTCCCGCATAAAACATGTAAGTCTAATTTTTCATGGATAAACTTCTTTTGCTTGAAAATTTCTCTCCCTCCCTAGCCGATCAATTTTTTATTCGGCTATTCCTTCCTTTTCATCCAGCAATTGAATCGAATGTTGCTGTTCAGATTGAGTCAACAGTTTTGATAATTGTTCTTGAAGCACAGTTATACCCTCTTTAAACTCTTCCCTCACCACCGCTAATTCTTTTTGCCATTCCATACTCTCTTCTTTCTGGTTTTCAGAACGAGTCATTGACATTTTATTTCTCCCGATGATGAACCGACTCTGATACCAATTGATAGATTTAAACACAATCACGATAATATTACACAGAACAAGTTTACAAAGCAGAGGACTTTGAGGGCCTCAACCTCCAGTTTTTTAGTTCCCCCCTTCCCCCTATAATCATTTCTCCGCTTTATTCTTACACACCCACATACAAATAACCACTGCAACTTCTATTAACCTCACTTCGGTTTTCTAGTATAAAAAACCCGAATAAATGGCCTATCATATAACTTCCAACAGGTGCTCATATTTAAAATGAATAGAATTA
>QAOC01041600.1:0-13768 GCA_003255005.1 Begonia fuchsioides | reverse complement strand
ACCTACTATGGAAGATATTTTCTCGTTAGAGTTCCTCTTATTGAATTTGAGTAGTAAGCACTCTTCGGATAACCATTAACAAGGGAGTTTGTTCATCTCTGGTTTCCAAGTTTGGATGATGGCTGAAACCATTTCTCAAGGCCATCCTTCAAACTTAAAATCACACAAAAATTGAGGTAAAGAGGAAGGTGGGTCGGGACTGGAATTTGGACGGCGATAACTCAACGATGAGATCGCGTTTAGGGCTGAAATTTTGACAGGAACTTTGGAAAGAAGATAGGTGATATTCGTCAAAAAATGAAGGAAATCACGTGGATAGATCGCTCTGAATGCCATGGAGCAATAACAGGGGTCAACGGTGGCCGGAAATTGATAACTGGCAGAAGAAATGAAATATCAAACAAAAACAACGATGGAAGAAGGAGCTTATGGACTTCAAGCTCGCCCTACGTCCTAGAAGAAGGCTGGAGACTTTGAAGCAAGAAGAGATCTCTAGCTTGGAGGGAGAAATCTTGAAGAGAACCATGGTGGCCAGAGGAATTCCGGCTGCCGGCTGAAATTGGAAATGGCCCGAGAAGGGAGAGCTAAAAAGCTTCTTTAATTCAAATTCCAAATTCAACTTAGAATCACGCAATGGGGGAGGTTTTATCTGCTAATAAGAGTGGAAAAAAGGGAGGGAAAATTGAGGGCCAAAGGCATGCAACTTGCATGCCGAAAATTTAAATAAAGGAGGGAAAATTGGACCAATGAGATTTCAAGAATGTGAAGGCCACGTGATCTTGAATCTCTTCAGCCAATTTTCCCTTCTTCCTTGGCCCAAAATACCCTTCTCTTAGCCAAAAATTCCTCATGCAAAACCCCATGTAGGCATGCAAAAATAAAAAAAAAACATAAAACCTAGCCGAGAAACCCTCTCGGGTTCTCCTAATATCCAACGTAAAATTCACGTAAAAAGTAAGCTAAAAAAGCAATAAAATCCCTTCAATCCATGTAAATGCTGGTGAGTTGAGTCGTGGAACCCTTGATCACTTTTGCATGGTACTCCAACTTGCCATGCAACGTGATACTTTAATCGGGTTCGGGTTCGGGCTTGATTCCGGTGCTCTCATTTTTTGTTGGAAATTCATCTTTTCTCCACGCCAAATTATCATTTGTTTTTGCCTTGATTGATCCTCCAAAGTTGGTTTAGAAATGTATAATACTTCAATTAATTTTCCTGCAAAATTAACAAACATATTAGAAAAATTCTGAGCTCAGGCTTGGGTGATAGCTCCCTTGGCATGTAAATCTGTGGCATGTCAGTTTGGGTTATGGCTTTGGGCTTATGGCTTAGGGCTTATGACTTAGGCCTTAGGCCTTTGGGCTTATGGCTTTTGGGCTTAGGGGTTTGGGATTACATCTATGGCCTTCATATATTTTTTCTTAAGGCTTAGTGATAAAAACTTAGGGCTTAGAGTTTTGGGCTTTGGGTTTGGGCTTAGGGGTTTGGGCTTAGGGCTTTTGGCTTACTGCTTTAGGCTTATAACTTAGGGCTTTTTGTTTAGAATTAGGTCTTTGGGCTTAAGGCTTATGGTTTAGGTTTGAGAAATTAGAGATTAGGGATTTGGACTAAAGGCTTAGGGCTTAGGGCTTAGGGGTTAAGGCTTAGGGATTAGGGCTTAGGGCTTTGGGTTACGGCTTAAGGCATACGACTTAGCCTTTTGACTTAGGGAGCTTTGACCTTATAATTAGGGCATTGGACTTAGGGTTTAAATCTTCAGGCTTATGGCTTCTGGCTTTGGTCTTAGAGATTAGAGCCTAGGCCTTAGGACTTTGGGCTTAAGGCTTAGCACTTAGGGATTAGGACTTTTGGCTTCGGGCTTGGAGATTACAGTTTAGGGCTTTGGGCTATGGGCTTTGTGCTTTAATTTTAAGGCTTAAGGTTTAGGGCTTTAGGCTTCGAGCTTTGGGCTTAGGGCATACGGCTTAGCCTTTTGACTTAGGGCATATGGCATAGGGCATATGGCACAAGGCTAGGGAATAAGGCTTAGAGCTTTGGGCTTTGGGCTTAGAACTTAAAGCATTGTTCTTTTGTTTTTTGTGCTTTCAAGTTAGGTACTAAAGCTTAGTGCTTAAGGCTTATCGCTTAGGGCTTGGGGCTTAGGGTTTAGGGCTTAAGGCTTAGGGCTTAAGGCTTAGGGCTTTGGGGTTAGAGCTTAGGGCTGACGTTTTACGGCTTAGGGCTTACGGCTTACTACTTATGGCTTTGGGCTTAAAGCTTAGGACTTAGGGCTTGTGGTTTAGTACTTATGGATTTGGTCTCGAGGTTTAGGGTCTTAGGGCTTAGGTCTTTAGGCTTAGTGCTAAGGGTGTAGAGCTTATGGCGTAAGGCTTAGGTCCTAGTGCTTAGAGCTTGGGTTTAAGATTTAGGTTTATGGCTTATGGTTAAGGGATATGTCTTTAGGGCTTACTGCTTTGAGCTTTGGGCTTTGGGCTTAAAGCTTAAGGTTTAGAGCTTAGGAGCTTTGTGCTTAGGGCTCAGGGCTTCAGGTATACAGATTAGGGTTTAGGTCTTACGGTTTAAGGCTTAGGGCATAAAACTTTTGGTTTTGGGCTTTATGATTTTGGCTTAAGGCTTTTGGCTTTGGGGCTTTTGGATTAAGGCTTTGGGCTTATAGTATACATATTAGAATTTATGACTTACGACTTAGGGCTCAAGACTTTGGGTTTTGGGCTTTGTGCTTTTAGCTTAGGATTTCAGCTTATGGCTTATGGTTTAGGGTTTAGAACTTAAGACTTAGGTCTTTGGGCTTAGGGATTAGGGCTTAGGTCTGAGGGTTTAGGGTTTTGCAAGGGCTTAAGTTTTGGAGCTTACTTGTTAGAGCTTAGGGCTTAGAGCATTGAGCTTAGTTATAAGGGTTTAGAGCTTTGGGCTTCTGCCTTAAGGATTACGACTTAGGACATTTAACGAAGGGCTTAGGGCATGGGGCTTAGGGCTTCAGGATTAGGGCTAAGGGCGTAAGGCTTATGGCTTATGGCTTATGTTTTATGGATTATGGATTATGGCTTAGTGCTTACGACATAGAGGTTAGGACTTAGTGCTTTTGGTTAAAGGTTTATGGCGAAGGGCTTTAGGCTTTGGGCACTAGGCATAGTGTTTTGAAGTTTGGGCTTTGGCCTTATGGCTTAGGGCTTTGGTCTTAGGGCTTTTGTCTTAGGGCTTTGGTTTTCGGACTTCAGGCTTAAGACTTAATTTTTAGAGCTTAGGGCTTTTGCCTAAGGGATATGTGATTAGGGTTTAGGTAATTGGGTTTAGGGCTTAGGGCTTAGGGCTTAGAGCTTAAAGCTTAAGGCTTATGGATTATGCTTTATGGCTTAGGCCATAGGGCTTTGGGGTTAGAGCGTTGGGCTTATTGGTAAGGGCTTTGAGCTTATGGGTTAGCGCTTAAGGCGTAGGGCTTTTGTCTTTGGGCTTTGGGCTTAGTGCTTATAGCTTGGGCTAATGGATAAGGTTTAGGGTGTAGGTCTTAGGGCTTTGTGCTTAGGGCTTAGGGCTTAGGGCTTAGGGCTTAGGCATTTGGGCTCAAGCAATAGGGCGTAGGGTATAAGGTTTGGGGCTCAAGGCTTTTGGATTAGGACTTTGGCTTTAGCGGTTAGGGCTTACCCCTTAGGGCTTTTCGCTTATGGATTAAGGCTTTAGGATTAGAGCTTTGGGCTTTGAACTTAATGCTTAGGGCTTGTGCTTAGGGGTTAAAGCTTTGGGCTTTTGGCTTAGGGCTTAGGGCTTATAATTTAAGGCTTACAACTTACAACTTAAGATTATGGGTTTTCGGCTTCGTTCTTTTGGCTTAGGATTTAGGGCTTATGGCTTATGGTATAGGGTTTAGGGATTAAGACTTAGGGCTTTGGGCTTTGGGATTATGGATTAGAGCTTAGGACTTAGGTCTTAGGTCTTAGGGCTTAGGGCTTAGGGCTTAGGTCTTAGGACTTAGGTCTTAGGGCTTTGGATTTTAAAGGCCTTTGAAATTAGGGACTAGGGTTTAGGGCTTTGAGCTTAGTTGTTAAGGCTTAGGGCTTATGGCTTTGAGCTTTGTTGTAAGGGCTTAGGTCTTTGGGCTTACGCCTTAAGGATAACGACTTATGGCTTTTTACGAAGCACTTAGGACATTGAGCTTAAGGATGGCTTCTGGCTTATGACTTAGTGCTTATGACATAAAGCTTAGGACTTAGTGCTTTGAGTTAAGGGTTTCGGGCTAAGGGCTTTACACTTTGGGCCTTTGAGCATAGTGCTTTGAATTTTGGACTTTGGCCTTATGGCATAAGGCTTTGATCTTAAGGCATCGATTTTAGGGCATCGATTTTAGGGCTTCGGGCTTAGGTCTTAATAATTAGAGCCTAGGGCTTTTGGCTAAGGGCTAATAGATTTTGGATTAGGGTTAGGGCACTAAGCTTAGGGCTAAGGCTATGGCTTAGGCCTTATGGCTTAGCCCAAAGTTCTTTGGGCTTTGGTGCTTTAGGCATAGGGCTTTACGCTTATGGATTAGGGGTTTGGGCTTATGGTTAGGGCTTAAAGCTTTATGCTTAGGGTTTTGGGCTTTGTGATTAGTGCTTAAAGGTTGGGCTGAGGGCTTAGGGCTTAATCCTCAGGGACTTGGCTTAGGCTATGAGGCTTAGGGCTAAAGGCTTTGGGATTATGACTTTGTCTTAGCGATTAGGGCTTATCGTTGATGGCTTTTAACTTCTGGATTAAAGTTTTGGGATAAGGGCATTGGGCTTTTGGCTTAGGGCACTGAGCTTAGGGCTTTGGGCTCGACGCTTGGTGCTTAGGTCATAAGGCTTAGGGCTTTGGGCTTCAAGCTTTTTGGCTTAGGGTTTAGCGCTTTAAGCTTAGGGTTTAAGGCTTAGATCTTTGAGCTTTAGGCTTTGGGGTTAAGTATAATAGCTTAGGGCTTTTGGATTAGGGATTTAGGCTTAGTGCTTAAGCCTTAGCTTTTAGGTCTTAGGGCTTTTAGCCTAGGCCATAGGCCACAAAGCTTAGGAGCATATGGCTTAGGGCTTAAGGATTAGAGCTTAGGGCTTATGGCTTAGGGCTTAAGGCTTAGGACTTAGGGCTTTTGGGCTTCATGATTAGGGCTTAGGTGTTATGGATTTGGGCTTAGGGCTTAGAGATTAGAGCTTATGACTTAGGGCTTAATGCTTAAGGCTTAGGGTGTCTGGCTTAGGGCTTAGGGCTTAAGGTGTAGGGCTTAGGCATAGGGCTTATGGTCTACGACTTATGGCTTAGGACTTTTTGCACAGCCTTAGGCTTATGGCTTAGGGCTTTAGGATTATTCCTAAGGCTTAAGGTATATAACTTAGGCCATAGGTCTGAGGGCTCATGAATTAAAGTTTTGGCCTTTGGGCTTTCAACCTTAACCTTTCAGCTTTGGCTTTGGGCCTGGGGCTTAGGGCTTATGGCTTTGGGATTAGGGCTAGAGCGTAGGCCTTTGGGCTCTAGGCTTTGGCCTTTGGGCTTACATCTTTGGGCTTAGTTCTTTGGGTTTATCAGTTAGGGGTTACGACTTTAGGCTTTGGGCTCTAGTCTTTGGGCTTTGGGCTTTGTGCTTGTGCCTAGGGCTTGGGCTTAAGGCTAGGGCTTAGACTTCGAGATTAGTGCTTTGGGATTTTTGCTTTGGGCTTAGGGTTTCGGATTAGGGTTTTGGACTTCAAGATTATAGTTTAGGGCTTAGGGATGCAAGCTTAGGGCTTAAGGCTTAAATCTTTAGGCTTGGGATTACACTTTTAGGCTTGGGGATTACAGCTTTAGGCTTAGGGCTTCAGGCTTAGAGATTAGAGCTTATGAATTTTGGGCTAAAAGCTTAGAGGTTTTGGGATAAGGGCTAAGGCCTTAAGCCTTTTCCCTTAGCGCTTAGGCTTAGTCCTCAGGACTTAGCACTTAGGGCTTAGGGCTTATGGGTTAGGGCTTACAGCTTAGAGATTAGGGATTAGGGCTTAAGCTTAAGGCTTAGGACTTATGGCGTATGGCTAATGCTCATAAAACTTTTGGCTTACGCCGTTGTGCTTACAGCTTAGGGCTTTAGGCTTAGTGATAATGGCTTAAGGTATATCGTTTAGGGCATAGGGCATCGGGTTTATGTATTAGAGCTTTGCCCTTTGGGATTTGAGCTGTCAACTTTCAACTTTGGGCCTAGGGCTTAGAGCTTTGGGGTTGAAGCTTTAGGCTTAGGGTTCAAGGCTTTGTGCTTAGGGTTTAAAGCTTAGGGCTTAAGGCTTAGGGCTTAAGGCTTAGGGCTTAGGGCTTAAAGCTTAGGGCTAAGCGCTTAGGGCTAAGAACTTAGGGCTTACGGCCTAAGGCCTTGGGTTTTGGGCTTAAGGGTAGAGGTGAGGGCTTATGGCTTTGGCCTTTGGCCTTTGGGCTTAGGTCTCTAGGTTTATAGGTCACAACTTACAAATTATGGCTTTGGGCACTAGGCTTTAGGCTTTTGGCTTTGGGCTTTGTGATTAGTGCTTAGTGCTTAAGGCTTGGGCTTAAGGCTTAGGGCTTAGGGCTTAGGGCCTACGGCTTAGAGATTTTAACTTTGGGCTTTGGGCTAAAGGCTTATAGTTTAGACTTGATGTGCAACCGGAGGACGCCACTGATCAAACCCCGATGAGCATGGAGAGTTTTACTAACTTAGTTGCTCATTTTGCAGGAAACTTAGCTTCAGAAACACCTTCCGAGGCTAATCGGGAACGACCAAAGGTTGAGCTCAAGTGGTGTCCGAGCACTCCCGGCCACGACACTCCCGACCACGACACGCCCGGCGCACACCCCCATGACCATGACTGACGACCAACAGAGGGTCGGCTATCGGCCTTGCCAAAATCCTCTAGGATTTTGGCCCAATGGAATAAGTGACCGACGTGGGAGAACGCTCGATCCAATTCTCATGGATCGAGTGTTCGTCCATGAAGACCGAGTCTTCGGCCACCTTGGGCAAACCTTCGGTCACATTTATTTTTATCAGCAAATAATTGTTTAGGGAAGGAAGAGAAACAGGCCCAAAGAGGAAGAGTGGAAATTACGACTAAGTGTCGACGGAGCACTATTGAAGGCCTCGGTCAACCAAGAGGAAGCTTTGGTCAACCCAAGGTCTTAGGCCGGATTTTATCAACCCCTTAACTTAATTTTCTGAGTAATCATATTATTTTGTCAAGGGAAGGTCGAGATTCAAATTGGCCCGAGCCAATTCCCACGGTGTCTGGAACATGGGTCAACCCGAGGTCGCCATTTTTGAACTAGCCCGTGCAAGTCCATGAACCCAACGGGCCTTCATCCAAATAGACCGTGTGCATGTCAACACTCGGTCAACGAAGGACGCCTGGAGTCTCCATTTCAAATTGGCCCGAGCCAATCCCCCGATGTCCGGAGCTCGGTCAAACTAAGGTCGCCGGTTTGAACAAGCCCACGCGCGCCTATGAGCAACAGCATATCTTCATTCAAATTAGTCGGGCGCGCATCTTCATTCGGTCAAATCAAGACAACCGGAGTATCCATTTCAAATTGTCCAACGCCAATCCCAAGATATCCGAAGCTCGGTCAACCAGAGGTCACCGATTTGAAAGAGCCCTCGCGCGCCCATGAGCAACGACAGATCTTCATTCAAATTAGCCGGGCGCGCACCTTCATTCGGTCAACCCAAGACAACCAGAGTATCCATTTCAAATTGCCCCACGCCAATCCCAAGATATCTGGAGCTCGGTCAACCTGAGGTCGCAGATTTGAATGAGCCTGCGCGCGCCCATTAGTAACGGCGGATTTTCATTCAAATTAGCCGGGCGCGTACCTTCATTCGGTCAACTTTAGACACCTAGAGGCTCCATTTCAAATTGGCCCAAGCAAATTCCCCGTTGTCTGGAGCATGGTCAAACCGGATCATTATTTTGAAAAAGAATTAAAGAGAAATATTTTACAGGGTGTGACACTTTAGGTCTTATTTCCTAAGGAACAAGCCCTAAGTCCTATACCGTAAGTCCAAAGCCCAAAGCCCAATGCAAAAGCCAAAGTACAAATCCTTAAGCTCTAATTCATAAGTTCTAAGCCCTAAGCCCTAAGCCCTAAGTCCTTGCACAAGCCCTTGCTCTAAGCCAAAAGCCTAAAGTCCAAGTCATTATCCCCTAAACCCTAGTTCCTAAATCCTTAGCCCTAAGCCTGAAACCCTAATACAAAGCCCTAAACCCTACACCGTAATACCTTAGTTGTGTGCACTATTCTGTAAGCCCGAATACCTAAGCCAAAATACTCAAGCCTTAAGACTTAAGAAAAAAGTCCAAACACATAAGCTCTTAGCCCTAAGCCCAAAGCTATAACCCCTAAATAATAAAACCACCCTAAGCACTAAGCCCAAAGCCCATATTCCAAAGCCCTAAAACCTAACCTCTATGCCTAAACCTGAAGCCTCAAAACCCAAAAACCTAAGTTCAACGCCTTAAGCCCTAAGTCCTAAGTCCAAAATCCTAAGTCCCAAGCCTTAAGCCCAAACAATAATCGCAAGCCCTAAGCCTTATGCCCAAACTACAAAGCCTAAAGCCCAAAACACTAAGCTCAAAGCCCAAAGCCCAAAGACAAGGTCCTAAGCTCTAAGCCCTTGGTGGAAAGCCCTAAACACTAAGCCTTAAACCCGAGGCATAAAGATCTATGCCCCAATTCTTAAGTCCTTAGCCCAATGACCTAAGACTTGAGCCCTACGCCAATAGACTTAAGCACAAATCTTTAAATCCTAAACCCTAATCCAAAAGCCTTAAGCCATAAACCATTATCCAAATACGCTAAGTCATAAGCCCTAATCCCAAAGCCAATGAGCCTAAAGCCCAAAGCATTAAGTCCAAAGAATCAAGCCCTAAGCTGTAAGCCTTAAGCGCTAAGCCAAAAGCACTAATCCCAAAACCCTAAACCCTATGCCTTAACCCTAAAGACCAAAGCCGAAAACACTAAGCCTAAAGCCAAAAGCTTTAATGCCTAAGTTGAAAGCCCTAAACCCTAAGAACTATGCCTTAAGCCCTAAGCTCTAAGCCCAAACCCTAAGCCCTAGCCCAAGCCGAAACCAAAGTCCTAAGCTCTAAGCCCCTGTCCCAAAGCACTAAACTCTAAGCCCAAAGATCTAAGCCCTAAGCCCTAGGACATGAGCCTAAAGCCGAAAACCCTAAGTCCTAAGCGCTTAAACCAAACTTTGGGATTAAGCACTAGGCCTTAATCCCAAAGTTAAAAGACCAAAAGCTAAGCTCACAGCCCAAAGCCCTAAGTCCTAAGGCCGAATCCCCAAGTCCTAAGGCATAAGCCAAAACCCGATGGCCTACGCGCAAAGGACGTAGCCCTAAGCCCTAATCCCTAAACCCAATGTCCTAAGCCTGATACCCTAAGATCAATGCCCGAAACCCTAACCCTCAGCCCTACCCACGAAAAGCTAAGCCTTAAGTACTATGCCCAAACCCCTAAACCCTAAGCCCAAAAACTTATCTCCAAGCTTTAATTAAAAAGCCCAAAGCACAAAGCCCTAAGCCCTTAGAACAAAAATTCTAACTCTTAAGCACGAAGCCCAATTCCTAAGCTCTAAGACCTATGCGTAAAGCCCTAAGCCCTAAGCCATAAGCCATAAGCTCAAACTGCAAAGACATAAGCCCTAAGCCTTAAGTCTAAGCCTAAAGCCCTAAGCCCTAAGCCCAAAGCCCTCAGCCTTAAGACCTAGGCTATAAGCCCTAAGACCTAGGCTTTAATCCCTAACCCTAAACCCTATGGCCTAAGCACTATGCCTAAAGACATAAGCCCTAAGACCTAGGCTCTAATCCCTAACCCTAAACCCTATGGCCTAACCACTATGCCTAAAGAAATAAGCCCTAAGCACTATGCTTAAAATTCTAAACCCTAAGTCCTAATCCCTAAGCCCAAAGACCTATGCCCTACGCCCAAAGTCCTAAGCCCAAAGACCTATCCCTAAGCCCTATAATCTAAGCCCTAAGTACTAAGCTCAAATTCCTAAGCCCTAAGTCCTAATCCCTAAGCCCAAAGACCTATGCCCTACGCCTTAGGTCCCAAGCCAAAAGATCTAAGCCATGCACCAAAGCCCGAAGCCATAATGACACGGATGGTATTGAAGGGAGAAGGATGAGAAAGAAGTAGGGGGGTTAACCGAGAGGGAAGAACGAAGAAATGGAGAGGGAAAAGAGTGTATGAGAGTTTTATGGAAGATGGAGCTAGTGTCCTGCAAGCTTACCCTAAAGACCACGGAGTGGTTGAAGCCTTGCAGCAAATGGCTATGTCTCCTAGCTCGGAAAGAGACAAATTCCTGGATACTCTCGGACGCCGGAAATCCACCGGTGGAACGAGTCTTGGGATCGAAGCAATCACCAAGGAGAGGAGTCTTTTCAAAAGAAAAGCAAATTCTATTCCCAAAATGCCAAAAGTCCATCATACAGCCCCGAAGTTGGAATAAAAGGGCGGAGTAATAACCGACAATGTGTACTTGCCATGATTTTGGAGGTGATCATGGCTGAGCCACCCACGATCCTCCTTCTCAAAAGTATGCCAAAACACTCTATCTATGCATGTGAATTCTATACCCATGAAACCCACAAAAACCCATGCAATACCCACACAATACCCACTCTATACCCATGAAACCCACAAAAACCCATGCATTACCCACGGCTGACTAAAACTAATAAAGTTTGTGAAAAGCAAATGTAAAAATAAAAATAAAATAAAACCCTCTTCAAGTGATCAAGGGCTGCGACTTCGTTAGATCATCCTCCTTTGATGGATCCTTCAAGTCTTCGAAGATAACTTTCTCTATCGATTTTGTACGGACACTACCATGTTTTCGGGTTGACGCCGCTTCTATGTTCCAAGTAAGTGTATGCTTAGGTTTCTCCTTGTCTTCTATTGTTGGCACTAATGAGTTGAATTCTTGTAAAGAAACACCTGCAAAAATAACACACTTATTAGCAAAATCCCGAGCTCGGGCCCGAGTGACAACTCCTTGAGTTTCGGAATGCTCGGGCATGTCACATAATCCCTAAAGAACTATACCAAACCCTAAGTCCTAAGGTTTAAGTTCAGAGCTCCAATCCTAAAGCCCAAATCCCAAAGGCCTAAGTTATTAGTTCAAAGTCTTAAGCCCTAAGCTCTAAGCTAAAGCCCTAATCCTAAAGCCCCAAGCCATAAGCCCTATGCCTTAATCTTAAAGCCAAAAGCTGAAAACACTAAGCCCAAAGCTGAAAGCCAAGCCATGTCCTATGTCCTAAGCTCTAAACCCTAACTCCTCAGCCTTAAGCCCTAAGCGCGAAGCCCAAAACCCTAAGCACTAGGCTAAAGGACCTATGCCCAAATCCCTAAGCCCTAAGCTCAAATCCTAAATGCCTAAGCTCTAGCCGCATAAGCCCAAAACTCAAATCTGTAGGATTTACGACCTAACATCGTATGCCATAGGCTTAAGTCCTAAGCCCTATGCCTGAAGTCCATAGCCCAAAGCTCAAAGCCCAAGTCCTTACTTCCAAAGCCCTAATCCAAAAGCACTAACCCCTAAGCCCAAAGGCCCAAAGCCCTAAGCCTTCTACGCTAACCCAAATGCCGAAAGCCCAAAGAATAAAGCCCTAAGCCTAACGCCCAAAGCCTTAAGCTGAAACCTTAAAGCCCAAAGCCCTAAGCCTTAAGAAGGAAGCACTTACCCATAATCCTAAATCCAAAAAATCAAAGCTCAAATCTCTAAGCATAAAGCCAAAAACCCTAGCCCTTAACTTATAAGCCCAAAGCCCTAAGTCTTAAGACCTAAAACCAAAGTCCTATGCCAGAAGCTCTAAGCTCAAAGGTAAAACCCATAGTCATAAGACTTAAGCCCTAAGCTCAAAACAGTAAGCCCTAAGCTCTAAGGCCAAAGCCCTAAGTCCTAAGCTCTAAGAATTAATACCTAGTTCCAAAACCTAAATCATAAGCTATAAGCCCTAAACCTCAATCCCAAAGCCCTAATCCTTAAGCCTTAGCCCTAAGCGCTTAGGATAAAGCCATAAGCCCTAATCCCTTAGTCCAAATCTTAAAACTTAAAGACCAAAAGCCAAAGCATTAAGCCTTAAAGCCTTAGCTAGAGCCCAATGCCTTAATTCCTTTGAACTAAGCCCAAAGCCCAAACACCAAGCACAACGACCTAAGCCTTAAGGCGTATACCTTAAGCCTGAATACCTAAGCCTAAAGCCCTTGACCCTAAGCTCTATGTCTTAGTCCTGGAGCCATAAGCTCTAAGACCCAAAATTTTAGCCCTAAGCCTAAAGCTGTAAGCCTTAAGCCTAACGCATAAAGCCATAAGTCCTAAGCCATTAGCCCAAAGTCTTAAGCTCTAAGACTTAAGTTGTATGTCTTAAGCTTTAAGCCCCAAGCTCTAAGTAGTGTGCCTTAACGGATAAGCCCTATTCATTAAGCCTTAATACCTAAGCCCAAATGACAAGCTTGAAGAATGGGAAGAGGGGAAAAAGGGGGCTTTATGTGAAAATGGAGTGAAGAAATTAGCCATAAATGGGTGTTATTAAGAAAGGGAGTTCTCGTGTTACATTCAAATTTTGCAACCAAGATTTGGAGGGGATGTTTGTGGACAAGAGAAGAGCATAACCTTCAAAAATGAGGGTAAAAGGTTTGGGGAATCGGAAGTTGTGCAGAGGGGAGAATCGGGTGCCAAAAGGGTGGTTATCGGAGAAGAAATGGGGGTTGGTCGGAAAATGTAAAGTCACCGGAGATGGAGATGAGCTAATGGGGATTACACACTTAACCTAAGACCACGGAAGAGTGGCTGAAGATGTGTAGCACGGCCTAGCTTACCCTAGCTCGGAAGGGAAGCCAAAACCTTGAAGGAACGCTCTCGGGTGGCCGGATATTACTCACATGAAAACCGAGTGTCAGAAACTGGCCAAGGCAGAAGATGCAAAAGCACTCATTTAGATTCAAATTCAACTGAGTACAATGCTCGGTCATGAGGGAGTTTTAATCCCCTTCACATGAGAGAAAGATACCCCTAATCAGATGGTACTTAAGTGCTTACCCAATTTGGTGTGGCACAAAAAGAAAGGTGGGAAAGGACCACCCAACATATACCTGATTTGGAGAAGACCAAGGGAAAGTGGTCCCCAAATGTTGTTCCCCTTCCATCGGCAGCCAACCGAAACTCCCAAAATTTCAAACCCATGTCAAAAACAAAAACCCACTCCAAACCCATGGAAAGCCACACCAAACCCATGCGAAACCAACAAAACCCTAAATAATTGTTTTTGCAATTTTAAAAAAGAAATAAATAAAGTTAGAAAAAAGGGAAGGCCAGTCGGGCTGGTGCCATGATGGGGCCCGACCTAAGCCCGACATAGACCCGACATGTACCTGGATTTCCTTTCTCCCTTGCTTTGGCATTGCCTTTTCTTCTGAGGTGTTCAAAGCTCGAAGGTGCCTCAATCGCGACCTCCTTTTCCAAGACTTCCCAAGTAAGAAGATGCTTTGGCTGCTCCTCGTCCTTTGGGGTTGGTTCCTCCATAGTTATTTCACGTTCAACATCCTACAACAAAGACAAATTGATTATAAAACCCCTTGGCTTTAGCTCGGGTGATTGCTCCTTGAGGTGTGGCTCCATGGAAGGCATCCTATGGCATGTCATCCTCCAAGGTATTTGAGGATTTTTCCTCAAATCCAAGGGTGAGTCTCCCTCCTCTTGTTCATCCACTTCATCCCCAACAAAAGGCGAAAGGTCTTGCACATTGAAGGTGGCCGAAACTCCATACT